>CM076572.1:713376674-713618790 GCA_034641835.2 Pinus albicaulis | reverse complement strand
CACCTGCTCATCATGCTTCCCTTCTTCTTCATGAGGCTGTTATTCTTTTTCCTGAGGTTGGTGTTCATCATCATGTGACTGCCTCTGTTCATCATGCTGCACCTATTCATCATCATGCTGCTTATCATCATCTTCCTCTATATCATGCCCTTCTTCCCCTTGCTGCTCTACCTCACTTTGTTCTTCTTCCCCTTGCTGCCCTATTTCACTATGATGCTACTCATCATCATCTTCCTCATCATCCCCTTGCTGCCCCATTTCATCATGATGCTACTTATCATCATCTTCCTCCTCTTGCTTATGCTCTTCTTCCTCATCATGCTATTTTTCTTGTTCAATGGGAAACTTGAGCTTCTTGGGAATAGGCTTGCTTGAAGAAGGTGAAGGATGGTGAGTGGAAGGTGAAGGAGATGTATTAAATGAAGGGACAATGGCGAAATCCGGATGTGTGATGAAAGTATCCCAAGAGACTTCCTTCTTCTCAAGCTGATGAAGAATGATAACCTTGATGAGGGAGTGATGGAAGAGGCAGGATGTCTGCTGAGAAGGAGGCTTTTTCTGAACAGTGGAGGCCATTTTCTCAATACTATTATGTAGGAAGAAAGGGATATTTAACAATTTTTCCCTCGTCAAATGCATGAGCAATCGGATATGATAGGCATAGACTCGGGAGAATCTTCCCTCGCAAGTGAAGTATTTCATGATTATCTTCATGAGGGGGGTGTAACTAGTCAATAGATATGAGAAGGGAAAAATGGATGGACATGAATCTCTATGCTCATGCTTCAGAAAAGGCTTGTATTGTTCTGATTCTAAGTGGCTTTGTTTAAACCATTTCTCCTCGACATAAGGGATTTTGGTGGCCTTGGAAATGGACCTTGGAGAGAATTTGAAATCTAGGCCTGCCAGCTGAAAGTGCTTCTCTTGAAACCTCAAAGCACAAAGATGAGTTAAAGGGGAATAGCTTTTCACTTCCTCCACTCTTTGACAAAAATATAGACACCCAACCTCATGGAAATTAAACAGGACTGATGGATGAGCATTTACCTCTTCAGTGGAAACAGAATCAAACCTCCGGTGAAGGCCACTCCTACTGTCTTGCCTGGAAGGCATTTTATTTTGAATGTTCTTTGCAAAACCAAGTTGTCTCAAATGGCTCTTGAAATGTTTTTCTCAACCACACCTTTGTCCTCCTTATTAGTCACTGTTTGTCCTCTTTGATGCCAATCAACAAATATTTGTAAAAATGAAACAAACTCAATCTTATCCCTGTGTTTTGGCAAAGTCACAAGGATCATTTGTGTTTTGATAGAAACAAAACAACCTTGTATTTAGACAAAAACAAAAATACCCTTCCTCAAACAATGCTCTTATGTTGTTCATTGGTTTCTATACAAAGGTAAACCAAGCACCTTCAACTAATTTGAAAGCCTTCATAGCATATTCTGTTTTATGGAACAATGGAAGGCTGCACTAGGTTTGCTTTTTACCATACAAAGAGCTCATTTTTGAAGTGACAAAGCATTCACATCATGATCACTGTTTTCACTTTACAAAAACTGTGTTCACCTTAGGATCACTGTTTCCCTTTACAAACACTGTTTTCACTTTAGATTTACAAACAGAGGTTAATTTTGTTTTATCACTGTTAGGACACCTTACAACAACTATAGGCTCTCTTCTCAACACAGGAAGAAGAACATCTTTCTAGACTGACTTTGGGACCTTCAAACACAGATTTTTCTTCTTTGAACTATGGTAGATGCATAGAGTTGTTGTCCCATATCATAAAAAAGGAAGTTCTATTCATATACCCAGCCTTCATCTTTTAGAACCATACTCCTTCACTATCACTATTTTTGAAAAACAATAAGGGATCCTTAAGATTGTTTCAACAATTTCCCCTATCACTTGAAATGGTCTGTGTCATTTACAACCCTAACCAACTTTGTTTTCGATCAAAAAAAATTACCTTCTAATCACTGTCTATTTCATAGTTTTCATATGATGAAGTGGTTTTAGGCACTATTTCCTTCTCATGGAAAAACACAGCAAACACCTTTTCACTCCTTGAAATTTTCCAAGAGGAGAAGTGGAAAATACCTTGGAAATCCTTCACGATCCTTGTTTGATCGATTGGGCAGCTTCAAAGATGTCTTTTGAGTGCCTTTTGATTGAGCGGCACGTTCAGATGGAAGAGCGCCGCGCCATGTGAGCTGTCGGGTCGGCCTTCGGGCAATGGTGACTGGCGCTACAGGTGCTTCGTGCTACCTTTGTAAGCCTTTGTGTTTATTCGTCTGAACATGCCGTGCACTTTTCCAAGCACACCGCACAAGCTTTAAGCCTAAAGAATTATGAAATTTGGTTTAAATTCCTCACTTCGGTCCAGTGAGCAGCTATGAGAGTGATTATGAACACTCGTTTATGTTTTTGAAACTTGCAAACGAGCTTTGCAATGGTCTATAACTCCCTTTAAAGTCGACAAACCTTTTGAACTTCCTTTGTGAGGGTTTGAACGCCTCTTTGAAAAATGCCTTTGTTATAACAAAACTCAAATGACCTTTAAAATTCCAAAGGGGCCCATATCCAACTAATGCCGATAATAAAGTGTTGTGGGGGCTGCTTGAAATTTTTCATAGATATGACTTTCCCCTAAGTGAAAGAAAATCATCTCAAGGCTAAAATCTTTTTCACTGTTTGCCTATTAAGGGAGGAAACTTGTTTCCTTTGTTCATATTTGTTTTTAAGAGGAAAACCCTATTCAAAACCATATACTGACTATAGATGCACCCTTCGAATGACATTTCTTTTTTCTGTGGGAACCTTAGTTGCATTCACCTGGGTTTGACAAACATATGTTTATCAAAAAGAAGATCCTCTAAAGGCTTCTCCTGCAATTATATGCAACAGCTAGGTATCTTCATATGTTTCATAAAAAGTCTTTTTTTTGTGATAGTATCATGCTTCATTTCTTTGAATGTTGTCCCTAAAATTAAAACACTTGTCATACCCTTTTTTCATACATAATGTCTCTGTGTTGTTTATTTGCAAAGTATCCTTCAGAAGCCAGGCTTAGGTTACCTTCTTGTCGATTTTGATGAGTTTTTGAAAAATATCTTCATGAACAGGAAGAGAAAACCTTATTTGAATATCAACATCACTCTTTGGCCTATGTTTAACCCAGCTCTCAACTTATAAACCTTGAATGGATTTCTACTAATTTCAACTCTGTTTTTTAAAGGAAAACAATGGCTAGATTTCATGCCTATTGATCAAGGAGAAAATCTCTGGAAACTTTTAATGAAATTTCATACCTCAGCAGGGTTTGTTCATATGTCCACAAGAGGCTTTTATCTGTGACAACATCATGTTTCATTTCTTTGAATTTTGTTTTGAATTTGAAACATGGTGTCATATTCCTTTCTTCACATTGATGAAATTGTCCAGGCTTTGTTCACTTTAGCTTCAAATTACCTTTGAAGGAGATCTTTGATAGAAGGAAAATCAACCTCTTGGATTATCATGGTACCACTGCTTTCCCTCTGTTTTTAACACCATTTTTCTATCCATAAGCCTTCAGTTGCTTTCCCACTTCATTTAAAACCCTGCCTCTATTCCTGACCCTCTGCTTATTAGATGAAGGAGGCCTTTATCACATTGCCAAACCCTCTGCTTGTAAAATGAAGGAGGTTTTCAACCAATGACCTGACCATCTGCTCATGTATGGAGGAGGTCTTCTCAGTCTTTCAACCCTCTACTCATGTATGGAGGAGGTTTTCTCAGTCTATGCCATTTCATCAGCTTTTAAGCAATGCTATCTTTCCTTTCACTGCCTATTCATACTTAAGCAAATGAAAATGAGAAATTGATAATAAGCCATGATGGGCATTTCAATGAGACATGCAATTCTGCTTTTCAAATACCTTTGTGCATCTTTAGACAATCAGCGGCAGCTTGGCCAGTATCTGTATTCATAAATCACTAACCTTTGGACTGTGTTTGCAGGAGCTTATTGAGAAAACTTCTCTGTTCAGTACTTGCATCCCAGGCTCAAAAACCACATGAGAAGCAGCTGTCTTCTCATTTTGAGTTAAATAATGTCTTCTGGAACACTAGTATACTTCTGCTCTTTGACAAAGACATTGAAACACTTGTACATCTATCTAATATCAGCTTGACCTGTGGCATATGTATTGCTGAGACTTCGAGGCTTGTTAGTGGCGCGACTTAAGGGTGTAACCAAACTTTATTTGCAGAATAGGAAGGTCTTCTAGGACTGGTTGATACTAGATAGAGGTTCTTTTGGCTTTAGGATAGTTTTCCAAGGGAAAATCACCTAAAGCGCCACTACCTAACTTAGGGGAGACTTTTTGGACAGATTTGGAGTATTCTCTTTGGGGCTGATGGACAAGTTTGTATGGCTGAGGCTAGATAGGGCTTGACAATGAGGTTTTATCTCGTCATGGGCTGATTGAAAAGGTTAGGAGGGAAAATTTGTTTATGGGTGTTTTCCAACAGGAAAATTTGAAAAATTTGAGATCAGCTGTTAGAAATCTTGGCTTTCAAAACTAGTCATCATCAACAGGTGAAAAATATTGATGACTAACAGTGGCTCCATTTGGGGAGGACAGCTCCTTTTCAGGGGTTGTCCAGAATTTCAGATCTCGGTTCTTTGAAGACCAGTGCCTTTATCCATTGGGGTAAATTTCTTTCTTCCTTGATGCTATTTCTGAAAATTGACAACATGATTAGCATCAATGACATTTCTACCTACCCCACTATATTTCCTAACATTTTTTTTTTTTGGGTGCATTTGGACCAGCAACCCTTTGACATAATATTTTTTAAAATGACACTATCTAGTTCTACACTTATATTCGTCGGGAGTTCAGATTAAGCTGATGAACTCCTTTGTTTCTCTACCTATGTTGGATCGACTGTCAAGGTTAAGTTGTTTGACAGGATTTTATTCTCTAATCTAAAACATGAAATTGAAAAATGACCAAATCAAGATTAGACACTCTGATTTGTCATGTACTTGTGGCATGAAAGACAAGCTGCACACAAATATTATTTTGCATAAAATGAAATCTAGAAAAACAAGGCTAGGATACACAATTTGTTTTTCATCCCTACTTTCCTCTTTGGTTCTGTTTTGAGCATGTGGAACCAGTATCTTTTCCTAATCTACTCTCTTTGATAAGTCAAGCTTACACAATGTTGACTATCTTTTCCTCTCACTAACTTATCAGCAAATAAATTTAAAACATGTTCAGTTATGATTAGGCTAGATAACTAAATAAGACATTTGAGTACTAGTAGCGGCATTTATACTTGCGCGCTTTCCGAATGACTATTTTTTGAACATGCGGCTTTCTTTCTATTTTTTCAAACTGCCCTCTTTTTCTATTTTTCTATTGTTTTTGAATTTTCTGTTTTTGATCTATTTTTCAAACAATGGTATATACAATGATTGAAAATGTTTTTTAAAATTGCAGCTCTTGACAAAAATAATGCTTTAATGTCCTGCCATTCACAGGACCTCCAAAATTTTCAGTCCCATCAAGTTCTTGCAGGAAAAAGGCATTGTTTCCGCTAACTGAGCTGATGATTAAAGGCCCCTTCCATAAGTTTTCAAACTTGCCATGTTTACCTTTGTCTTCTCTTCTAGAATCCCATTTTAGCACTTTGTCCCCAATCTGAAAATCATTTTCCTTGGTCCTTCTGTCAGAAATCTATTTTATTTTTTCTTGCACTAACTGAGCCTTTTGGTAAACTTCTTCTCTTGTTTGTTGTAAATGGATAGTCTGATTTACCCTCCTTTGGATGTCATTTTCTTCTATTTGAACTTCCTGTAATAGCTTCATTACTGGAACCCCTAAAGATGTTGGGAAAATGGCATCCATGCCATATACTATTTGGTAAGGAGACATACCTATTGATTTTTTGGTGGTTAGTCTATCAGCCCATAGTGCATGTACTAGGTTTCCATTCCATGCTTTTTGATTTTGTTCTAGAAGCTTCTTTATGATGTTGACTAGGCTTTTGTTAGAGGACTTGGCCAAACCATTACCTTGAGGGTAATAAGCTATGGAATGTCCTAATGAAATGCGATATTTGTAACAGAAGTCAACCATTTTTTTAGAGGAAAAAGGAGCAGCGTTATTCGTAATGATCTTTCTATGACAGCCGAATCTAGATAGGATGTTGGTTTCTAGGAACTTAATGATGACTGAATCGGCGGCGTTCCTGGAGGGTATGGCTTCTATCCATTTGGTAAAGTAATCAGTGGCTGTAAGGATCCATTTATGTTGAGCAGACGAAGAAGGGTGAATTTCTCTAATAAAAAACTAGACCCCATTGCTGGAAGGGTCCTTCAACTATGATGGGATGTAAGGGCAAAGGTAAAAGCCTTTTATTGCCATAAAAAATTTGGCACTTATGGCATGTCATAACTAGTTTGTGAGTGTCAGGAAATAAGGTAGGCCAATAATAACCGGCTCTAAGGGTTTTGTTCACTATGGTTTTCCAGTAGAGATGACCTCCACATTCTCCTTCATGCATTTCGTGCATAATTTTATCTGCATCAGACTCAAGAAAACATTTAAGCAGCATACTAGTGGGATTTTTCCAATACAGAACTCCATCTATAATGCAAAACTTTAAATATTTTTGTTTAAGAAATCTTTCTTTTGTTTTTGACAAATTTGGATGAGCATTCAGATAAAATAATACATAAAGAATATCTGCATACCAAGGTGAATTTAAAAACACTTGTTCAACATGAGGGGATGTGCATTCTTCCTGTTCTTCTAAGGTATCAACAAAATTTATATCTAATGCTTGGAGGTTGGTTTCATCCATTAGTCTTGAAAGTCCTTGTCCTTTAACCAGTTTGGTGGGCCGGATTTCTAAGTCATATTCTAAGATGATAGCAATCCATTTTCCCCTTTTATCATTGGGATCTTGGTTTAATATGTCTTTGACGACGATATTAGGAAAAAAAGAAATGACATGAGAATGTAAGATGTAAACTCGGAAATATTTCAGTGATTTTACCAATGCGAATGCCTGTTTTTCCATGATGTTATATTTCAAGGGAGTATCTCTTAGGGATTTGCTAAAAAAGGCAATGGGTTGTTCTTGCCCTGCTGTGTTCTTTTGTCACAACATAGCAGCTATTGTGTGTTTTGAGGCAAATGAAAAAATGTAAAAATCTTTGGTAAAATCAGGACTTATTAGTACCGGTGTTTCAGTTAGGGATTTTTTAACTAATTCAAAAGATTTTTTTTTCTTCTATAGTCCATTTTACCCTGACCTCCTTTTTTAACATGTTTGTGATATCTCTCAGAAGTTTGGCAAGATTTGGGATGAATCTTCTTAAGAAATTAATCTTTCGGATAAAGGATTGCAGCTCCTTTATGTTTCTGGGGTGGCTTATTTGTAATATGCCTTCGATTCTATGGGGGTTTATTTTTATTCCCTCTTTCGAAATGATGTGACCTAGGAGTTTTCCTTCTTCTAGACCAAAAAGTGTTTTCTTGGGGTTTAGGGATAAAATGTATTTTCTACATTTGTTAAAAACCTTTCTTAAGTGAACCAGGTGCTCTTCATCTAATTTGGAATATACCGTGATATCATCGAGATATATGAATATGAAATAACCTATGTCTTCTGAGAAAGCTATGCCCATGGCTCTTTGGAATGTGGCGCCAACATTCATCAATCCAAAGGGCATTTTAACGTACATGAAAGTGCCCCAAGGTGTGGTGAAAGCCGTTTTGTGTTGATCAGTGGCGTAAACCAGCACTTGGTTGTAACAAAAAAAACCATCAAGTAATGAGATCCTTTTAGCACCTACTACCTTTTGAAGTATGTGGTCCATTTTGGGCAATGGATAGTTGTCCTTTAAACGGGCTCTATTCAAGTTTCGGAAATCAATACAAAGTCTAACCTCACCAGTTTTTTTCCTAACTGATACTAGATTTTAAACCCACTCAGAGTCCCTGAGGGACATTATTATCCCAGCATCATATATCTTTTTGATTTCCTTTTCAACCAAGGGTAGTAAGACTGGGTTTATTCTTCTTAACTTCTATTTGAAAGGCTTCTGGTTTTCTTTGAGGGGAATCTTATGTTGAATGATGCTTGTGTCGTATGATTTCAAATCTTGGTATCCCCATGCAAACACATATTTAAATTCTTTAAACAACTTGATGTACTCCTGTTTTATTTAAGGAGGGAGGGTTTTGGATAGTTTGATCTTTCTTGGTTCTTCCGTGCTTCCTATGTTGTATTCCTCTATGTCGACCTCGGTAGATTGCATTTTCGGCTTTTTGGCCACATCGTTAAAATCGAACAATTCTTCTAAAGGTGCAAGCCCTTTGGGTATGGTGTCATTTTCACAGTGTAAGACTTCAAGTTCTCTTTGATCTATGTCCTCTCCTATCTCAGTTTCGTATGAATTATTTACCAACTTTACATCTATCCAAGAAGGTAAATTTGGCTCTTGATCTTGATTTTGGCCAGGATTCTTTTCTTCGTTTTCAAAGTCTGTTTTGGTCACTTCAAATTCATTCCTAGATTGTAAAAAATCATAAATTTGATCGTCATCTTTGAATATTTTCCAATGGTCAATATTGTTTGGTACCGTAGGGCGATGTTTGACCTGAATACTGTATTGCTCGTTTAGACATGGTATTTGGCCATTGCTTGCAGCAAAGGCGAGCTCATTGGCTAGGCTATTTTGAACCCTAGGAATATAAGTGAGTTCATATTTTTCAAAGTTTTTGAGGATGTCTAAAGCTGGATTCCTGTATTCTCTTAGTCTTGGGTTTTTTGCTGAATATTCACCTTTGATTTTCCTAATTACAAGTTCTGAATCTCCCTGGGTTGATATTTTCTTAGCGCCTAAGTCCTTAAGTATGTGCAGACCAAGGAGAAGGGCCTCATATTCTACAATTTTATTAGTACATTGGAATTCTAATCTGAAATAATGACCTTCATTAGTATTGTGTATCCAGATGCCGGCCCCCGAACTAGTTTTGCCACAAGAACCGTCAAAGCTTACACTCCAAAGAGCTTCTTTTTCATACATGATACTAAGTTGTTTTTTAAGTTTCTTGGAGCTTTGGTCATCAGTTTCTTCATTTAGTAATGGGGAATGCGGTTTTGATGGTTTGAAATCCTCTTCATTTTCTTTTATCTGCTTATTTATATCACTTTCATTGTATAAGATAAAAGAATCTAAATTGGAATGAATGGAATAAATGGGAGTGTTGTTTGGTTTATCCCGGTTTCTAACCATGTATTTCATGTGAGTTTCTCAGTATAATCTCCTAGTCTAGTTGAAAACTGGGACGGTAGCGAATGACATATCCATTTGAAGGTTACCTTGTATTTTGGCAACCCATGCCCTTGATAGTAGCATTCCATACTTAGGAGGAATATCGACCACAACTACGTCCATGACTAGGTTTTTTTCCGGTAGTTGTGTTAAAGAAAAACACAGGTTCTTTATTAGACCTAAGCATTTGACCTAACTTGAATCAAAGGAGTACAGGTATTTGTAAGGTTGAGTTACCTCTAGACCCAGGTTTTCCATGACTGCTTTAGGCATGAGGTTATGGGAGGCACCAGAATCTAACATGGCGTTATGTAATATCTTGTCCTGTATGTTCAAACTTACATAGAAAGGAGAGACAGTTCCTTCTTGGTATTCACCTTCTATTTTCGGGCTGAACAAAAACTCGGGTTTGTCATCAGTTAGATTTAAAGTATCTGCCTCATTTCCTATGTCAAAAAATTTGAAGATTTGATATCTATACCTATATATAGTTATTAGCTCAGTAAGGGGTATGGTTATTTTTATTTTGGCAATTTCCCCTTCAAAACTAAAAGGCGCTTGTAGTTTGGATAGATTTGTTTCAATTTTTTCAGCCATGATTTTCTCTATGTTCTTGATTTTTTGACTTTGGTTTGGGATTTTTTTCGACACAACCATCTCGGGAATCTTGGTGGAGGTACTAGGAGAATCTGAGCCAAAACTTGTCTAAATATCTTTATCTTTGTTTTGGTCAATTTTCTTGACCACGATTTTGTTTCTATCCACTGCTTTTTTAAGGATGTTATCAAGGGTTTTAGTAACAGCAGTTTCTGAGCCACCTTTCTTGGATTTGTCTTGGTTTTTTCTACTCCTGAGATCATACTGCCTGTGAGCTTCTATTATGGCATTCTGAAAATCTATAGCAGGATCTTTGGGATCTTCATAGTTGGTTTCATTTTGATTCGGAGAGAAGAAATCTTGTTCTTCTGTGAGGTAAACCTCACTCTCGTTATCAGAACCTATAAGGTTCAAATGATTTTTATCAATGGGTTATGTATCCCTCTCATCCTCATCAACATAATTTTCATTAAAGGGTGGCCTAATTTGTTGGTCATTTTCCCTTGGTTTGTTTTGACGTTGTTCTCTCCTAAAGTTTTGGTTTTGGTTTCTGATTGGAGGGTTTGGTAGGTTATCCCTAAGAGGTGTCTTTTCACTCATTTTTTCCCACATTTTCGCCATGGTTTTAAACAGGCCATCTATTCTAGGGTTTGAGGAAGATACTAAAGGGGAAACTTCATCCCGGTATGTAACTTTCCTCTCTGATTTCATCCTAGCTCTCTTTTCAGCTAAATTGGCTTCTGCATTTATGGCCACTTTTTGCATTTCCTCTAAGGTAGGGGGGTCCTTGTCTCTTAGTTGATAAGTCATGTCTGGGTCGAAACCTTCGAGGAACTTTTCTAAGGCTAAGCCAAGTGGAGGTTTGAAGTGAGGCGGGAGGGCGTTGTAAACACTGTTGAACCTAGTGCAATATTCCTGGACACTTTCCCCATTTTCCCATTTTAGATTGTTATATTCCGACAAGATTTGAAAGGGGTTCTTTCTGATTTCCCACTTATTTATGAAGGTTTGGTAGAGTTTTGGGAGATCGTGGATGTTGTTTGGAGTTAAGCTCTTAAACCCTTTTTTGGGTTCTCTGCCCAGGCTTTGGGCGAACATCCTCATTCTTATAGTCTCATCTTCTATTTCCATGTATTCAAAGGCATTGCTAATTCTATCTACATGTTGTTGGGCGGTAGTAGCCTCAACTCTGGTAAAGTGTGGGATTTTGGATAGATAGTCATTTTGTAAAGGAGCCAAAGGGTGTGGCAACACTAAGGGTGCATACCAGGCTGCCATGGTGGGAGCTAATGGATGATGTACAAAATGAGGGCTTGTAGGATGAGCTGAGGTGATTTGAACAGTAGTGGTTTGGATGGGTGTGGCGGATGTACTTGGGCTAGTGATTTGATTTTGAGCAAATCTGGGGTGGTAGGAGCCAAAGTGATGGAGAAGCTGAAATTCGGGAGGTGTAGTAGGTGAGGCTTCTCTACTAAGACTCTGTGGCAGATCTAGGGGCTCAAGATCGTCAAAGTTTACCTTACTTTGTGACTTGCTTCTGAAAAGGGTTTTACTGATTTTGAGTCAAATAGGGAATCCTGCGAGGATGTGAGGTGTTCAGGTACTGATCTTGCTTTACACATGGACCTATCGGTAGCTAGGTTGCCAGTTTCGGAAGCTTGCCACATAATCTTCTTTGGGTCATCTACTATGATAGGGGGATTTGGGTTTGGATGAGATACGGTGGTGATTTTTCGTGGGCTTGATTTCGAATCTAAAGTTTAGAGAGGATGGTATTTGTGATTGTTTCGGATGGATGGCCTGCGAAAGGGGTTTACTAATGTGAAGGATGGTAAATCAGATCAGGGGCAAAGGTGACCATACCTAGGTCACCTACAATTTTTCGATAAGTTTAAACATTCACACCTCAAGAGCAGAATAAGGATAATATTAAAAACACTATTATTTCTAAATTTAAGGATAAACTATAGGATGATAAGGAGTTAAAGCGAAAAATGAAGCTAAGGTTTTATAAGGAGGTGATCAACCCCACTCTTGCTAACCAAAATTATCTTTTTTTCTTGACTAGTGCTAAGAAGAAAATGAACATTATAAAGATAAGAAATAATTCTGATGGGTTTCATAGTGAAACCGAATATTGGTATATTCCTGAAACAACTTGGGAAGAAATAATTTCTCCCCCTTGTGATACTAAGAAAGTGGAAGATGAAAAACACTTTCTCCTAGATTTTTTGGCCCTTACTCACATTCGTTATGCTTTTCAAATAATTTTCTACATTCTCAAATTTCTTGACTTGTTAAGTCCACAAAGCTATAGTGATCTCATAACTCTACTCTCCCTTATTTTTTATCATGGAAATAAAATATTAAAGAGTCTTATTTAATTTCTTTCTTTCTGAAGGCATGATAACCATATTGGTCTTAATGGATGTTAACAACCACCACCACCATCGTCATCATCATCATCATATTTAAAATAAAAAATAAAAAATTAATAATAATAATAATTAAAAAGATATTAAATTATAAATTAAATGAAAAATAATAACAATAAAAATGAAACCATATAATGAATTAAATTAAATTCAATAAAAAAGTGTTATTAAAAAAGAAATAAATTGGGAAAAAAAATTGGAGTAGGGGGTTGATTCCCGGAATCGAACCCACTCATACAGTACTTCCAGTGGGAACATTTCTCCCACACGAAAATGTGTAGGAAAGGTTGATTATTAGAATTGACCCCTTGCCTAATCATAGTGGCACAAGCCACTAAAACTTCCCTTTTGGTGGCCCCTTGGAAAGGCAGCCAACAAGGTCATCGACCTCCCATCCCCCACCTTGTCATGGTGCCAGGGAGCCGCTGACGGGGTGGCTGGAGTGGCAAGCTACTCCAACCGCCCCACCGATGACCCCTTGGCACCACGAACAGGTGGGGGAATCAAACTTCTATGTGGGTGGGCAGGTCAATTCCCTCGCCCTCCTGTGACACCAAGGGGGTGATGAAAAGGCAGTTGCCACTCTAGCCACCCTGTCAGTTGTCCCTTCGCACTGCAACTAGGTGGGGTCATCGACTTGTTTTGTGGACATGCAATTTATTCCCTCACCCAAATATAGTGCTAAGGGTTGCCGATAGGGTGGCTAGAGTGCGAGATCAACTAGAGCGTCCCACCGCTCTAGCCATCCTACTTACAACCTCGTTGTGCTGAAACCATGTGAGGGCATTGTATCTACACATATAGATAGCCCCAATTTTTATTTTATTTTATTTTTAATGATGTTTGATATATATATATATATATACTTTTTTAACTTTAAATTATTTAATTGCTCCAATGTCCCTTTCGGTGGCCCCATGACTTTGATTTAGGGCAAGGGGTCGATTCTCACCAACTTAATCCTCCCACACAACACTTTGTGGGCGGGGTTGATTCCAAGAATCGACAGCTTTGTCGGCGACAATTCCATGCGGTTGTGGTCGAGCAAGGGCATCGACTTTCCACCCTTTGCCTAGTCATAGCACCAAGAGGCGTGACTCCAACTTCCTTGCCAGTAGCCCCTTGGCACTGTGGCAGAGTATGGTCATTGACCTACAACATGGGCAAGCAATTCAATTCCCTCGCTTGGTCACGATGGGAAGGGGCCGCCAACAGGGCGACCCCATGACACTATAGTTGGGCAGGGACATCGACCTCTTCTGTAGGCAAGGTCGATACCCTCGCCCGACTGCATCCCAAGGGGCCGCTCTGGCTGCCCCTTAGCACCACGACTAGCCGAGGGAATCAACCCTACCCATAGGGACAAGCCCAATTTTTTATTGTGCTTAATAATTAAAAATATATATATATAATATATATTTTTATAATATATATTTTTATAATTATTGAATTTGTTTTTTTTTTAATTTTTATTATATATATATTGTTTTGGTGTAGTCTAACTTATAGACGAAATATACATTTTCATCGAAATTCGACAATATGATTTCAAGAAAGAATGTGATTTTTTTTTTTGTTTAAAATGCATTTCTGAATGCATAAATGGATTTAGCACCCTAGAATACCACTTAGGGCACTCAAATTCTATAGATTAGACAACTTAAACTCAAGTTTTTAAAAATATCTTCCAGATTTTAGTTAAAATTATCGAGAAAAAAGGTAGTGAAAAGGCCATTTCGTTATAAGTTAGACTTCGCCTTTTGTTTTTTAGCCATTTTTATTTTTGATATATTTTTTTATTTTTTATCTGTTTTTTAATTTGTTTCTTATTTATTTTTTATTTTTACTTTTCTCCTTTACTAGGTATTTTTGGTTATTTATTTATTTTTTGAATCATTTATGCTTGATTTTTTTTATTTTGGTTTTTTTTGTTGGTTTTTTAATTAATTTTTTTTTTTATTTTTGTTGGTTTTTTCAATTCTTTTAAACTTTTTTTTTTATGTTTTAATTTTTTTGAATTTAATTTTTCAAATATTTTACCCTTTTTTTATTTCTAATTTTCTTAATTTTTTATTTTTGTCTCGTTTTGCTTTTTCATTCTTATTTATTTATCTATTTATTTATTTATTTACTTTCTTTTAGCTACATGGGTTGTAATGATGCCTGACTAGCTACCTGACCCCACTATGTGTTAATATGATAGTTTCTTTTAAATTTCTTGTTACAATGAATAAAATTTCCCCCCATTGTGTGTCATTTTGATGGTCGGTTTTTAAGTTTTTGTTGCAATGGGTCAAGTCCACCCCCACCACATGTCAATTTGACAATTGAATTTTAGGTTTTTTGTTGCAATGTGTCAAGTTTTCTTAGACTAATATTAAAAGAGATATACTTTTAGCAGTAAAAAACATTACTCTTGCTATAATGACTCTTTGACTTAGGTATTCATTTTTAAGGTTTTTTTTAGTCATGATATTTGGTATTGAAATGTGATGAAACTTTAAGGTTTTTATAGTCATGATATTCAGTTTTAATTATAGCATTGAAAAATGTCTAAACTTAAAGGTTTTTCATGGTTATGATTTTTATATTTAACTCCATGGTTGAAAAATATTAAAATTTTAAGGTTTTTCAGAGTCATGATATTTATCTTTTACGTCATGGTTGAAAATTTCTTGAAATTATAGGTGCTTTTTAGTCACAATATTTTTTCTTTAACCCTTTTGTCGAAATCTATTGAAATTTTAATATTTTTTCAGAGTCGTGATATTTTATTTTAATGTAATTAAAAAAAAAAGAAATATGTTGGTGTAGCATCAACACTTTTCAATTTTGGGGTGTTTTTTCATGTTTATTGCACAAAGTTTTTAGATTTTAACGTCATTGTTAATTTTTTTTTGAATTTGAGCCTAATAAAAAAGTGTTGTTGTTTATGCAACATCAACACTTCATTTTTGACATGTTTTTTCATGTTTATTGCACAATTGTTTTAGTTTTAATGCCATCACTATTTTTTTTTGGAATTTTAACCCAAAGAAAGAATAAAACGTTGATACAACATCAACATTTTTCGTTTTTGAGGTGGTTTTCATGTTTTTTGTGCAAAAATAATGTTTTTTGGGCTAGAGTTCTCGTTAAGTTGGTAATTTTGTTGTTGCAAGAAACCAGTAGCACTCACCTTCTCCCTCTTCTTTTCCCCGTCACTCTCACTCATTCTCTCCTCTATCTCTCTCTTCACACCTCCCTCATTAGGGAAATTTTGAGGACTAAAATGAGTCTCTTCAAGAAAATAATAAACCAATATTTAAAATAATCAAGCAAGAGTTATGAATCCTTCGAGGAAAAAAAATAAAAAAATAAGACTACTACAATTTTATTGTATTTTTGACTTACGTCCTTACAGGCTTACTTAAGTGTCAAGTGTAGGTGCCTATTGGATGCAAACTTTTATTTTTCATCCAATGGGTACTCACTCTACATAGCTTTGGTTAGATCCACACTGAAAAAAATTGAGTATACATGAAAAAAATTATGTCATGTATTTTATTATTACCTTTTAATATGGTTCTACTCAAAAGTATGCATAGTTGGTACTCGTTGAATTTGGAATAATTCCACATCCAAAAAGTTCGTACACTTTAAATTTGAGTGAATCTGTTAGTGTCTAATAGTCACAGTGATGAAATTTACTCTTTCCACTGTAGTTAGAGTCTTATGGTCAAATTGTTATATTTTTCAAATACAATTTTACATCTCTCTTGGTTGTGAAACGGTCCTAAGTCATTATCTACGTGTAATGCTACTCCCATGTCATGGTCATCAAGGTAAATTCATAATCGGTTTCATGAGTCATTGAGTCACCAAAGGTCATTTTTCCTTCATTAAGTGTCATAAGAGTCATGGTTTCATAAGGTTGATCATGAAAGTTTCACGAGTGTCTTGGTTGGTCTAGTCAGTAATCATATTCATTAATTTGGGTGTGTCGTCATCATATTTCCATTTGAAGTCATCATCATCCAAAACTAGTAAAGTGTCATGAGAGTTAGCAGCTAGGGAATAAAGTACATCAAACGAATAAAAAATACATCTATGTCACATGGAGGAAAAGACATTTGCAACTGAAATAATCATCATATCTTTTGTATAGATGTATCATCAAGACATATCCTAACTGAAATCATCCAAATGATGGAGAAATTGGTCATCACAACAAAGGGAGGTAAAATTTGAATTTTCAAGTTATAAAATGCTTCAAGGAGTTAAAGTTGGTTCTATTAATAGTGACATGCATTCAAGGATCTCAAATTTACCCTCAGAAACTTTGCTACTAAGCCAAGAAAGAAGAATTACAGCAGCATTGCACATCTATTGTGTTTTTGGGAAGTTGCTAGGGTTTTTGTTGTGCTCTCCTGCTTCCATGGTTTACAACTTCATTCAAGAGTCAAAAAAATTATTTTTATGTTCAAACGTCCTCCATGACACTTCATTGAACATTTTCCATCATTCCCCTCATTACTATCCTTTCATTTCCTTATTTTCCCAAAAACCCTAGAAATTTTTTGTGCTTTTACCCTAGGTCCATGTTTTGACCTTTTCACCCCTTTTTTCTCACTCTTTTTGAGAAATTCCACTTCTAAAATTTTCCTAACACCCATACATACCCGCCATAATTTTCGTACAATTTTTCTACCCCCCTTCCTTCTGATTTCACCATTGTCCAAAAAGCCCTAGTGTTTTGCTGTGTTTTTTCCCTAAGTCTATAATTCACTCTTTTTAACCCCATTTTCTCACTCATTTCAAGACATTCCACCTCCATTATTTTCCTAACATCTATCCCTACCCCCCATAATTTTCTTAGAATTTTTCCTACCCCCCTTCCATTTCATTTCCCTCATTTGAAATTCGTTGTGCTTTTGACTTGGTTTTTTGTCATCATTTTCAAAAGACGTTTATGACCAAATGAAGATAAATTTTGGAAAACCAAAATAGTTTTTTGTTGAGGAAAAACCTAGTAAAAATAACCTCATTCAGTGTGTACAAAGGTATCATATATTAGGATATATTTAACTTTTTTGACCTATTTCAGAAAACCAAATTCTCCATTTTTTCTTGTATGTTTTAGCCATTATTTCGTGGCACGGATTCCGAGGAAATGGAAATGAATTTTCAAAACCTGAGAGAGATTTTTATCCAAAATGACCTTATATACAAAAATTGCTCCTTTTTTCTAAAAGTGTTATTGTTAAAAAAAAAATCTATTCATCTTTGAGCCCTTTTTTCCGTTGTGCTTCTCGAGAATTTGCTGCATTTCTGGACACTTGCTTTTAAAATCAATTTTGAGGGGGATAAAATGATGATTTTGGATAACTTAATGGTCCCAAGGTATAGTAGACATCCTAGGATTTATTCACCAACCTTCAGCATCATTCAGAAGCTATTCTAAGTCATCAACATTTCAAGCCCAAGTTGTTGCGTTTCTGTTAAAGAAAATTTGTTGTGTTTCTCAAAAAGTTGCTACATTTCTTTGTTTGGATGATTTTCACCACACATGTAGGTCAAAGGTCAAACTTGGTTGATGTAATAGTTGACTCATGAGTTATGTTTTGATTAATAGGCTTATTAATTATTATCATTGCAAATAATCATGTGATCAATGCTTCGAGAGATAATCTCAATTAGTTAGCTCAAAAAGGGGAAAGTTGTTTCTAACTTCCCTAAGATTTTGCGATGAGTAATTAGGTTCATTAATTAGTTGCTATGGATCAGGATTCGACCCCTTAGGAGGTGTAATATTTTTTGTCTTCTATATGAACTCAGAAAAAAATCAAAGACAACGTTGGATACTTGAATCTCATACTTTTTGGAACTTGTGTACTTGACTCTTTGCAGAAATAATATACAGGCAATTGCCACTATTTTTATGGGATTCATGTGTTGTGGTTAGTGGCATTGTTTTCTCTAGTTTTTACGATGCATTGAATTATTAAATTTTTCTAGCAACCATTTACATTTATCCTTGTGTTAATATCCTAAGTTTTAAATAGATTTCATTACCTATAATGCTCTGTTTTGTTTGAGATTATCATATAAGTGTTTTTATCCTCTAACAAGTGAATTCATGCATGTATGATCACTTAGTTTATTTATCTGATTTGCTCATCACAATAATAAAATGAAAATATATTTTGTGTCATTGATTACACTTATATTTCCTCATTCTATGTCTGCAAACTGATCGTTTGGAATACCTGGCCTAGTTCCTAAACCTGGTGCTTCTTTATCTAGAAAACCCTAATCAAAACCCTATTGAGCTGATAACTAGCCTAAAACCCTAATAATGTCCAGTCACTTCCATTGGGTGTGAGGTTGATTTTGAGAGAGCCCTCTCTGATTTGGTAGGGCTAGATACCAATTAAAAAGTTGGTCTGTGGTTACCTCTTTGGTTTCCTTCCTCGCCTTGGGAAACTAAGGGGTGTTAATAGAGCCTATAAGGATATAATATGAAAATACAATTGAAAACTAGTAGTATTTATTTTTCTCTCCAAAAATATTTACCGATGGAGATGACATCATATTCTAGAATCTTATTGGTTCTTTTAAATTTGATTTTGTTAGTAAATTTTTTATTTTTATTTTGAGGCCCATTTTTTACCTCAAAATTCCCATAGTATACTCCTCTCTCTCTCTCTCTCTCTCTCTCTCCCCCCCCCCCCCCGCCCCCCATTTATCCTCTTCCCCATATGTCTCTCACCCCTTCCCCCCACTATCTCTCTCCCACTCTCTTTGTATGTGTCCCTCTTATATCCCTCCTTCTCTTTCATTCCCTAAACCTCTCTCTCTCTCTCTCTCTCACTATCTCTCTCTCTCTCCCTCCTCTTCCCCATATCTCTCTCACCCCTTCCCCCCACTCTCTCTCTCCCACTCTCTTTGTATGTGTCCCTCTTATATGCCTCCTTCTCTTTCATTCCATAAACCTCTCTCTTTATACCCATTTCCTTCTCTATATTTACATTTCTCCCTATTATTTTTTCTATCTTTCTATCCCTTTCCCTATTCCCTCTCACCTCTCTCTTCCTTTCCCCATATCTCTTTGTAACACACACTCTATATCTAACCCCCTTCTATTCTTCCTTCTATCTCACTTTCTCTCTCCCCATCTCTCCCTCATTCCCTCCCTCCTCTTCCCCTCTCTCCTCCCTCCCCACCACCCTCGCCCTCCTCTCTCTCCCCCTTTCTATATTCTCCCCTCTTATTTTAATTTCCTCATCTCTCTCTCTCTCTCTCTCTCTCTCCCCTTTACATTTCTCTATTTCTCTCTTTATGTTTCTTGTTTCCATATCTCTCTCCATTTCCCAATATATCTCTCTCACACACATTTTACCTATTCCTTTCTACCTCTTTGTCTCTATATGTCACCCGCCTATATTCCTCTTTCTCTTTCACTAATACCCCTAAATACCTATCCCACCCCCTCTCTCTTCCATATGTTTCCCTCTTTCTCGCTCTCCTTTCCTTTCCCCATCTATCTTGTCCCTACTTCTGCCTTCCTCCCTCCCCCCTCCCACTTCATATTTCTCCATGTCCCTTTCTCTCTCTTACTCTCCCTATTTTTCCCTCATTTTCTCTCTCTCTCTCTCTCTCTCCCCCCTTTCCATTTCTCTATTTCTCTCTCTATGTTTATTATTTCCATATCTCTCTCCATTTCCCGATATATCTCTCTCACACAAATTTTACCTATTCATTTATCTCTCTTTGTCTCTATATGTCACTCTCCTATATTCCTCTCTCTCTTTCACTAATCCACTTATATACATACCCCCTCTCTCTCTCTCCCATATGTTTCCCTCTTTCTCTCTCTCCCTTCCTTTCCCCATCTATCTTTGTTCCCCTTCCCAAAAAATTTCTCCCATCTCCCCCTCCCATGTATACTATATATATGAATGATTATTTTCTTAACATATTTAAATATGACAAAGATTATTTTAGTGTAGGGGTCTAGCACTATTTCCCTTCTCTTTCCCCAAGTTATGTGAACCTTCATTGGATTATGAGTTTCCTCAATAAGAATCATGGCATTTTTTAACACCACTTACTAAAATCTCATAAAAATGAAATTCCTAGAATGAAGGTTTCACTTAGTGAACGATATTTTGATTTTTGCATAAGGGGGTAAATATTATAGAAAAACAACTCAATTCATTATGGGTGGTGTAATATCATTGTTGCTAAATAAAACAAATCTCCAAAGCTAATTGAACCTATTTATGCTACATGGTTTGGATTTTATGTACTTGAACCAAATTGACAAAGTTTCCCTCAATGATAGGAGCAAGAAAGTTGCAATTGGTCGTAAAAAATGATTGGGTCTAAAATAAATGAATCATTAATTAAGTTGGACTGAAGACACCAAGTTATAGTTAGGGGAACCAATCATCCATGATTTCATTTCCTAGATACCATTTTATTCGATGATCTATGGAACTAGGGTTTCACTTTGAATGAAGGATAATGCAATATTTGCCCAATGGGTTCAATATTGCAAAACAATGTCTCATGTCACTATGGGTTGAGTGATCATGTGGGCATGATCCAAAATCACTTTTCAAAGTTGATGAAACCTAATTATGCTAAATGCTTTGGATTTTATTCCCCCATACCAAATTCACGACGTTCCCTTAAATGACCTTAGTAAGATATTTGAAACTATCCATAACAACTTGACTGGGCCTTGGATCAATGAACCTTTGATTTCATTTGACTTAGAACACTAGGTTATAGCTAGGGTCATCCTCCACTCATGCTTCCATTTTCCGTATTACATTTTAATCTATGATCTCTGGAACTACAATTTTTCTTTGCAAGGGATAATGTAGTTTTTGCACAACTAGGTCAATCTTTAAGAACGATGGTTGAGGCCATTGTCAGTGGTATGATCACATGGGACATAGAAAAACAAAACTTTTGGAGCTAATTCAACCCACTTATGTCAAAAAAATTTGATTTTATAATGTTATAAAAAATTCACAAAGTTCCCTTAAATAACCTTAACATGCAAGTTGCAATTTATGATAAAACATTGACTAGGCCTCATACAAATGAATTTCCATTTGACTTGGAATTAGGACATTAGGTTCCAACTAGGGGAAGTAACCCTCTCTCATGATTCGATTTACTATATATAATTTTATTTGATGATTTTTGGATATAGGTTTTCTCTTAGTGATAAATAGTAAACAGATTGTATTGTTAGTGGAACAAATGATGACAAATCCTCTAAGGACTTCATCATTGTTGTAGCTCAAAATGGTTCCTAAATTTTTCCATTTTATGGAAATTATACAATATCTTATATTTTCCTTCTCTACCTTAAAAACCTATTTCTATTAATAAGCCTTGTTATTATAAATTTTTACCCCTAATTCTGACTAATCATACAAATTTATGTATTTTCTCCTTTAAACATCAACTATTGTGCATGTTAAACCATTACCAAAGGTCCTTAAAGAAATATCCCATAGTTCTCTAATGTTATATCTAATCTCATATCCCAACATGTTATTCCTCCTCATTATGAGGAAAAAGATTTCCCCATTATGTTTTATCCATACATATTTGGTCCTCACTCAAATATATGGTAAAACATTCATTTTAATCACATTAGGGCTTTGAGTTAACATTATTTTTACTATTAGTCGACCCTTTTTAACTATATGAACTCTACTCTTATTCGAGTATTACCCTCCTTTTCACACCATTGATGGAAAATAACCATTTAAGGGCATTTAAAGGAAAATTATTGTTATTTATTAATAATGTCATTTATGTAATGAGTTAAAGGAACTTAATTGAGATCAATTTCCACTATAAATAGTTTTAAGATAGGCCTTATAACCCACATGGCATCCGGTGAGGCACCTTTGTGATTGATATGGTTGCACGTCTCCAGAGAGCACGTCTCCAGTGAAAAACCACAACATGGGTTTTCTTTCTAGAACCTTCAAGAAGCTCTCAGATTCATCGGGTCATCACCAGGTCAATCGAGGGATGCACTGGATTTTTGAAAAAAATAGTGGTCAAATAGAGTATTACATATGCAAAATAATTCACCCAAATCAACTTGTCAACAAATTATTTTCAATTTTAGTGGTTATGTTTGATTCTAAATATGTAACAGAATCCATCCATATTGCCCATTTTTAAGCTACTCTAATACATATCGATCACTTACGCACACGAGAAAGGGATTCATGGAATCCTCTTGTCCATCATATTCATCATCTAAACACCTATATAGTGTGACCCCTATGCATTATAAAGGATTCATTAGTATAAGAACAATTGAAATAACATGTTTTATAGTTATGATTTGATTGATCTTGTTGCTACGAACTTTTGAATTTTTGTGTGCCTTTGAGATAGAGTAATACAAATTTTATTTGCTAGTGTTCTCCATGACATGATTATGGTTTATTCCTATGTATAATATAATTCATTCTTAGGAAAATTGAAAATATTTGGGAAGGGCACACCAACTCAACCATGTTTTCCTTGTTTTCATTAGTTTTGTAGAATAACTGGTTTGTGTTGCTACATATAGATTGTGCGTGAGAGATCAATTCTTTGGGTTGTAATTAGACTATGTAGAAATTTATTTCATGACTAGATTGTGTGATTACTTCCTTAATAACAAAGTTGTGTATTTATCCTCTCAAATGTGACCAAATTTCATATTAATCATTTTAACTAGCATGCACTAGGTTCCATGTATTTCAATCTTATTAAATTTGTGATTTGATATCCCTTGGTTTCATAATTAGAACTGTGTGCTGAATATTTAATTTATAATCAGGTTTTCAATTTAATTTCCTAGAATACATTGATGATTTTTTCCATTCATTAATTACAATTGATTTCATCTATACAAGTTATATTCACCATTGAAAGGAAGGGATAAAACACTACAAATATTCTTGGTTGCATGAACACCTTGTTCAAATGTCGTGAAATATTGTAACTTGTCATGAAGGGGCTTTGTATTGACACCTTGGTGGTCACAATATCCCTTATATTTCTTTTCATTCTTGCAATTGTGTGGATTATTGATAAAGTAGGATTTTTTTCTAAATGGAATTATATGCATTATAACTCTTCCTTGTTTGGATGGATATTTTGTTAAGTTACTATGAAATACTGTGGTGAAGATACCTTGCATGGGTAGCCTAGATTACATACATCCATTCAATTTCATTTATGAATGCTTTTATTTGTTACTAGTTACAATGGACTAGGTTCTATTAAATACATGGTTTGAGACTTGTTTTGTAAATGAGATAGGAACACTCTATTCATTAATAAGTGAAAGACTATCTCTTGTGCCCTCAAAAAAATACCCTTAATCTTGTCATCTAGTGAATAAGAACCTTGTAGCCTTGGCTTGAATTTGTTTGGTTTTCTTGCAATATTTCCATTCTACAGTGATAAATTAGAATGCCCATTAATGTTTTGACCTTTGCAATTACAATGTAGTGTATTTAAGTTTATTCTCTTGGACTAATAATTTAATTTCTGAAATTTAAGCAAATAAATTGACTAACAATTTTGGCACTATTTCCAAGGAGACACTAAAATAGACTAGTACATTAATGGTGAAATTGTTGTCTATTTTTTAGATTTGTTGCATGTGAAATTTTTTTCCTTTTTGTGCTGGCATTCTATATCTAGTAAATATATAGTGATGGTAAGACCCAAAGAAAACCTCACTTCAAAATTTTTAGAAGTGTAATTTCCTAAAAAATTCACATTAGTGAGTCTACTGATGCTTGTTTCTAAAGCAATGCTAGTACTGCATGAATAGGGATAGTGATAGTAGGGGAAGATTTAAAGGGAGAACTAGAGTAATTGCTTTGGATAAACACATCCCTATAAACACCAATTTTTTTGTAGGTAAATATATAAGGGAAGGACAAGTAGGAAAAACTCCATTGAAAGATTCAAAACTTGTGGAAAGTAGTTCAAGGAATCAAAGGTTTACAACAAGTAAAAATGTGGAATCAATGAAATTTAAGGAAGGTCCTACAGTGGAAGCAACAATAATAGAGATCCAAAATCAACAATCAGAGCTTGAAGTATATTTCAACCCAATCAGAGATCTAGAGAATCCTCCAAAAAAGGAGTATAACTTATTTGGAGGAATAAATATGGAAAAAGGTGAAGGGAAAGTCCATACCAATGATAAAGTGGGAAAGCATGGAAGAGATGAGTAAGTGGTAAATTTTGGCTTCCCTATTGGGGACCCTACTACAACAATACAAATGAAGAACATCCCTCCATCAATTTTACCTCACTACCATGGTATGATTACTAAAGACCTTGATGAGTTTCTTTTTAAATTTGATTATGGTGTCGTAGTTATGATTATTAAAATGATGGAAATAAACTTAAATTATTCCACAACGCTCTCAAGGACTCATGCTTATTTTGGTTCATGGGATTGGGGGGAAGTACAATTCAAACATGGGTTCAAATGCATAGAATATTTCTTAGGAAATATAAAAAATACTTTAAGGATAGATATTTAACAAGAGATATTTTTTAAATGACACAAAAAGATGGAAAAACATTAGAGGACTAGTTTGAAATATTTTTATACAATCTCCAATGATCTAGGAAATGCATGCTTTATCAAGATACCCTTAGAACCATGTTTTAAGGGAATGTTTAGATAAATCCATCAATATTTGTTGGCTTGGTTGGCACTTACCCAAGTTCGACTTTTACTTCGCACTAACAAAACCCTAGACACCGACCCTTTCAGCAACGACATGCAAGAAGATCACAGTATCACCCGAGGTGGTTATGGGTGCTTGCAGAACTAGGTTTCTGTATCCATGAGGGAATGTGCGAGGTGGCTTTAGTTCACTTTTTTATACTTAATATATCTTCTAACATACAAGAAAATACTACGCGGTTCAACCTATTTAATCACTTTTAATCATTTAGATAAAAATAAACATATTACAACATAAGATAGATTGTGCTATAACAATGAATTTGCATAAACAAATAGAAAGAAAACACAACTCATAAATAGAAAGATGCCTAAAAAATTTGTCTTCTTTATTATGATAAGTATCTTCAGTAAATTCACTTCTGCGACGTGTGCACACAGGTGCAGGTGTTATATGCACAAAGTTGTAGACTCTTCTAGGCCTATGTGCACAAAACTGTGGAGCCTTCCCTTAGGCCAAAAAATAGACTAAAACATATATCTAAAGTGCTTCTTCTCCTCAACTATTACATCGATATCTATATATTATTACATTCTACAAAGCCTTACATTGCCTTATATAGATTTTACATCATACAAAACCATGGTCCACATACCATGGGCAAACAAAATAATAGACTAAAACCCGATACTCGTTACAAAATAAGGGGCTTCAACCTGCCCTGAAGCACCTAAACACCGCGTTGTAGATTTAGCTTCATGGTAACATGCTCTCCGCTCCTCAAGTTGTGGAGTCTTTTGACCAAAATTATACCAAGTTGGGTTGCGCCCAACAGGCCCCCAACACTCACATGTGACTAGACATAAGTCACTCAGCTGGTATGCCCTAAATATTAGCTTCTATGCTATCATATGCCTTATTGCAGGGCTGAAGCATCTCCACAATCTCCTTTTCTTCCTGGAACACTTCCTTGAGTAGCGTCTTTGTGGTCGGTTCGACTGTCTTCTGCAGGATGTATTTATGCTGCTGTCGCATCTCCTTAAGCTTTCCAACGACTGTTTTTGAGAGTTGAATGGCCTCATCCTACCATGACTGAGTCCTTGTTGTGGTAATCTGCTATTTTTGCCAAAGCTCCTCAATGTGACTCTAGAGAGTGTTTCCTTCTATGATCCTAATGAGCCACTATGCAGGTGCTAAGGTGCTCGTAGTTTCTCGAATCTCCTCCAACTTCTTATGAAATTCCTGCACCTCATCTTCAATATTCTAAATCTTTGGATCCTCCTGTAGCCCTGTCCAAATCTCCATTGTATCATCCAAAATTTTACAAAAATCCTTTACTGTGGTGGAGATACCTTCCAGTGCAGTTTTGAGTTCCGCTTCCCTCTGCTCTCTGAATTCTACAGACGTGCCTGGCTCCAGGCTCATTTTTAGCTCAACAATCTGGACCTGATATTCAAATTTTAGTTTCTTAGTGTTTTCCTTTGATTCCTTGATTGCGAAAGCCAGCTTTGCAGGTCTTTGTTGCTGATGGTTCCTCTGCGTGGACCTGAACATCTAGAACTTCACTGCAAGTCTTACTGATAGCTTCTTCCTACAACTACTTCTGCTGGTGCACTTAATCTATTTCCTTCAGCACCTGATCAAGCTCTATCATCATTTTGTTTCATTCCTTTTGCACCTACGTGCTGAACTGTGAAGCACACTATTCTCATCCTTTAAATTCTTCTATGATCGCTTGATGAAATTTATGGAGTATCTGAGTGGGGACTGCGATGAGGTTCATGTTGATTCTTTCCCATATTGTGGTGCATTCTATGTCCTCTGTAACTTCAAACTGTAGTGCTCCTATTAGTACCTACAAAATTCTCAAACTAAATTGGGTCTCTAGTCAACGCTCTCGCTGCGCTGATTGAATTTTATACGTTATTTGGCTGGTTGGTTGCTCTTGTGGTCTCGTTGTTTGCACCAAAACCTTAAGTTCCTACATGCCTTCCTTCACTTTTATCAGTGCAACTTTGTATTGATCCTCGATTATGTTCCATGTTTCTTTGGTGATTTGTTGTACCTTGTCCCCAATTTCATCAATATCCCCTTCAGTGAGGATCATGGGCTCTCATTCTTGGATCGATATGCCTTGTGTTTCTTCTGTGAACATGGTGTAGACACTCTAGGTACCATATTATTTATGAAAAATGGGGAATTTACTAGCTCTTTATCACTATGAGGATCCTGGCCACCCTGATCTGGTGTTGTTCCTTCAGTTTCTTTCATGTCCTTCTCTGTTTCCTCCTATGTATCTTTCCCTGTCTCTGTGTCTTTTCCATTGGTTCCCACATGTTACGCGGTGTCTTTCTCTGCCTTGGTGCCTCCAATGGTTGGAGTCATCGAATCTACCTTCCATTTCTTTAGGACGTCCAAAAGATCAATATGTGTGACCAAATATGGTGAAGGATTCCATGTCCCTGTCAGATCCTTTCATGACTTGATGTAAGCTCTATGGAAATCATCCTTAAACTATACAATATTTTGGCATTCTTAAAACAAAGTGGGTGATATAATAAGACGTTTATTCACCATTGTGCACAGTTACATCTACATTAACATCTAAAAAGTCTTGTTTTCCATTGCATGCCTCGGATCCTTGGAAAATCAAAGCGAGGCATACCTTACAACTTTGCACACTTCAGGGTCAATTGTGGAAAATTGTGACTCTGCTGGTTCCTTCCACGCTAATAACGCTATGATCAACAGCAACCACACGTAGTGGAACGTCTTGACTTCCTCATGTGGTTCCTAAAAATTCTCCAAAAAATCATTTCACAAGTAGTTGACCCAGTTACACTGGACCCCCTTGCTGCATTTCGTGGAAAAAGAGACCACGATTGATGGGATTTCATTTGATATACACTTGTGCATGATTTATCTTGCAAGAATGTGCATAACAAAACACATTGATTGGTCATTGATATAAGTGATTTTTTAGCCCCTTGACTTATTTATCAGCTCATACTTCTTCATTTTGTCAACAACTACTTTATCCTGACTCTTTCCCACAAACTGCTCAGTGGGGTTCTTTCCTTGGTATGGTGGCACAGTGATTCTTCGGATCAACATTTAATCTATTGGGATTCTCTCTCCCATCTAGAGGTATTTTTCATTCACTAAAGCCAAAATATGTCGAACATATATTGTGTTAATGGCACTTCGACCGAAGTGTGGCACATTCATCATATTCAACAACCCTGCTTACTACAGTCTTTTTGCCTAGTGATGTGGCTCCAACCTACTAACTTTAGCCTCTAGGTAATACACTTGCTGTAGGTACTTGCTTGGTTCAAATTTGGGATACTTGCTTCTGTAATTGAAGTCCCAATCCTCCACTTTTAGTTGCAGAACGTTTTCCAATGGTTACCCTTCAAACGGTACTTGTTTGGGTAGTAGTGGTGTGAAAACACTAAACTTCGCATTATCAGGGTATTTGACTGGATTAGCACCCGAATTTCTTGGTGGCACATATGGTGGTAGTACAAAGAGTTCTTTTGAACCTTCTACCTCAATTTCTGGTATCTCTGCTTCTCGAATTCCAGTTTCTTCCTCATTGTCTGGAATCTCCATTGGTTTCTTCTGCATCTTGCATGCCATTGATTTGTGTGATGATCCATGGATATTATTTTTCTTGGATATTTTCTAACTCTAGGGGTTTTAGCTGCTTTCTTTACCTTCTTTTTCTTCGGTTACACTTCTTCTGAGGTTGGTTTCTTACATGGCGACCTCAGGCCTATTATGCTTGGTGTTGTAGCCTCCGTGATTCTTGCTAGTCCATTCCTTACATATTCTCTGGAAATATCTTCAAATATCTTCTTAAACATACAAAAATTTTCTCTATATTCTCTTAGGCACAAATTCTCAATTTGAAGTTTTAGGAAGAAAAGTGTCAAAATGTGGAGTGGGACCATGATTTTATAATGAATTTGAATTTCAGACCTCATGATCATCTCCAGATTTGGCTCATTTAATGCATATATGGCACTAGATTATAATAAATATCCCTAATAAATGTGTTTCTCCAACTCCTTTTAACATAAAATTTCCTTTCATGTCAAATTTTTCCTTCCAACGGTCATATTTCTAGCTAACTTCGACGATCTTTACCTTGTGTCGCAACAATTCATCCCTTGTCCCAGTTTCTTTAGACTTCGACATACTCCTGAATATCATGTAGTGAGATTCTTTCGACATGGTTCCTTCGAACTTCACCCTACTCCTAACTACCACACATTAATCTCCTTTCAACGAGCCCCATTCTGCAGAGTAGTTTATAGTTCATTACCCACTTTCAACTGGAGGTGGCACTAAGTTTATCCTCCCTTTTCCTTTCAGTGTGAAGCTCCAGGGACACAGTCATCCCCGTATATATTCAATCTGATACCATTCACTCTTCCTATCATCAACTGACCATATAATTTCGCAAGTTGAATTGTGCCCCCATCAAAGATGTTCCTGATGATATATGGTCCCAACCGATGTGTTTTGAACTTTTCGGAGAACTTTGCAATTTTTCTATCATATAATAGGACAATATCTCCTTCCTTGAATGTATTCTACTTGATGTGCCTTTCATTCCAAGTTTTCTTCCATGATTTTTTGACTTGCTGATGAAAAACTGCAATAAACCTCTCTTCTTCCAAACCAAGCAATCGCTCCATCCTTTCTTCCATTGTATCGCGCTTTGCCATGTCTGTGAATGTTGTAATTCTTAAACTTGGCACAATGTACTCCATAGGCATGACTGCTTGTTTTCCATATACCAACCTAAAAGGTGTATGTCCCGTCAATTTCTTGCATGTTTTCCTATATTCCCATAACATCACTGGGATCCTTACATCCTAGTCATTTTTGTTCACATTGCATACTTTTCTGAGCAGATTATCTAGAATATTATTTAAAGCTTCGACTGTCCCATTCGTCTAAGGATGATTTGGTGTACTTTTTTGATGATATACCTGAAATTATTGATTCAGTGCCTCAATAGTCTTATGCAAGAAAAGTGAACCCCTGTCACTCATCATGATCTTTGGACACCCAAATCTAAAGAAAATATACTCACATATGAACTTCGCGGTAGTATCTGCGCTGGAATCCTTCACTGGTTGTCCTTAATCCCACCTTTTCAAATAATAAATTGCAGTGATTGTGTATCTCACGCTGGTCTTCTTCCCTGGTAGGTTAATACGTCCAACAAATTCAATAGCCGACTTATCAAATTTCTGCAACATTACATGTGGATTCAATGGTATTTCATCCCTTCTAGATGGCCTTCCTATTCTTTGACATGCATCACAAGCTCGAAAAAACTCCTTTGCATCCTTATGCACAGTGGCCCACCATAACTCAGATCTCAAAATATTCTATGCAGTGGCCTTTGCTGCATAATTTCCTCTTTCAACTCCTCCATGAGCTTCTACCAAAATACTATGCCTCTCATTCTCAAGGACATATATGTGTAGTATTTCATCTGGTCCCATTTTGTAAAAATGTCTTGAAATAAAAAAGAAATTAGTTTCTTTGACTACCATTTCCTTATTCTATTGCGCAACAATAAATTAGTTTCTTTGACTACCATTTCCTTCTTTTGCTGCGTAGTGTACTCCGTGAACACCATTCTTGTAATGTCTGCGAAGTGATCGTTTGTGACCCTGACTGTGAATAACTGCGCATCTGGTAGGTTATTGATCTAGGTGGATATTGGTAGCCACCCACCTATTCCACTTGGGGCCCCACCATTTTCTCTTTCAATTTTTTCAGTTTCGGCACAACTTACTAATTTTAGCAGTTTTTCGGGTCCTGAACTTCCGGAGTCATTTTGAGGCCCTAAATGATGGTTTTTGGGAAAACCGATAGAAATATGGGTCCATGGACCGATGTTGCTCACATAAAAAGTTGTAGTCATTGGATATATATTTATAAAGAGGTATGGTTCGCGTCAAATAGAGATCGTATGCTAAAGTTACGTCCCTGGGAAGTTGAAACACCAATTTACCCAAACGGGGCCCATAGTTTTGGCGCTTCATCTCCTAGGGTCAGGGTTTTGGATGTTTAAGGTTTTACATTGTTTCTAAATAATAAATAGGCCCTCAAGCCTCATTGTAACTAAGTTTAGAGGCTTGTAGCCGCCACATCTCTTTTCAGAGATAAGCTACCAACGCCCTAGCTAGTTTATTTCCATTATGTCAGTAAGCAAATTTCAGTTCTTTGATATTAATGAAATGAAGTGTTATTTCTGTTGCATATTTGTATGGTTACATGTGTATTTTTTTGCATTCCTGTATAAATCTAGATCAGTGGTATCAGAGCAATCTGTTTTTTCTCGATCATTCTTTGCATGTCCCCAACAAGGTCGGGGTATAAGGAGTTAGGGCTAGATCTGGTTCAACCTTTGCAAGATCAGCCTCGCAAGCCCCGACAGCCGCCCATGGTGGACGAAAAGAAAGATGAGGGAGCAGGATATCCTATCAAAATATTTCTCTAGGAGGCCCCCCAAAAAAAAAGGAATGCGATGATGGATAACTTTGCCCAGATCCTTCAACGACTGCCCATAGGCGGCGCATCTGCATCCAGCAGCCACTCTGGAGGCGCGACTCCCTTTAAGGTACAAGTAAACTTTGACATTCCCATATTTGAGGGTCAAATAGATTCAGATGTCATAGATATATGGTTGAATATATTAGAAGGATATTTCTTGGTTCATGACTTCTCCGACTGGGAGAAGATTATTTTTTCACTCCTCAAAGCTACTCCCCATGTTAAGGACTGGTGGGAAACCTACTGTGAGAAAAAGGACAAGACATAACCCTCTCTATTCTCAGTTGTACCAACTTGGAATTCTTTCCAAGATGCCATCAAGCAACAATACTATCTTGTGGGGAGATATGAGGAAAAGTACATACAATGGACCACGTTGCGACAACAAAGGGATCAAGATGTGCATGAGCTGAAAAATTTGTTCCATACTCTGCACACAAAGTTGGGTATCAAAGATTCGAAGAAAAATTTGGTGCTAAAGTATTGAAGTTTTCTACACATATACATTTAGGAGGAAATGGAGTTCCTCGACGTCTCCTCGCTTGGTACGACATACCGGTATGCTGCCAAGATTGAGCTTAAATTCAAACAGAAGAAGCGAGACTTTGGATCTGCAAATAAAAAGCAAGGGAAAGGTGCCCCCAAACCGTAGAACAAAGGAAAAAGCCAAGGCATGGTGGCCAAAGACAACCTGCCAAAGCCATAAGCAAAGAACAACACCGCAAAGTCAAAGAAGGACACGGGAAAGTGGTGTGAGTTCCATAAGAGCTCCACTCACAACACAAGTGAGTGTTAGGCAAAGCAGTCGTTGGTGGCCGAGATGAGGGCTTCTAAATCAGATGCATGCTCTGAATCTTAATCAAAACTTGGAAAGGGGAATGATAAAGGGAAGCATATTATCAATTTGGAGCTCAACGCCACCTTTACCACTGCGAAGATCTAGAGGAGGCAGAGCGTCTCTTCCACTCCCAGATGTGGGTAAAGGGTTCCCCACTACAGTTCATTGTCAACAATGGGAGCCAAAAGAACCTCATTTCAGTAGATGTCTTGAAGTAGTTGGGCTTGCCGACCATAGCTCATCCACAACCATACACCATCGGGTGGCTTCACCAAGGACGAGATCTCTGTGTTAGCCAACATTGTCACCTTCCCTATAGTATCAAGTGCTTCACGGATTAGGTATTGTGTGACATTGCTTCAATTGATGTTTTTAATGTATTATTAGGAAAACCATACTTGTGGAAGCGACATGCTGTGTATGATTCCCAACCTCGCGCTTTATTGTTACTTTGGGAAATAAGTTGTACATGATACCAGAGGTACCACCGCCTCCCACTATCTCTTTGGTTACTGCAAAACAATGCAATAAGCTCATTTCCAAAACAAGGAAATTTGTTTTCCTGATGATCCGCCAGGGAAATTTGTTTTCCTGATGATCCGCCCCCAGGGCAAGAAGAAGACTGTGGCCACGACCTTTAGAAAACAACATATGGACAAGGTTGTGGAGGAGTATGGGGACATCTTCACCTCGCCCACAGGGGTGCCTCTACACTGTCAGGTCAAGCACCCCATTGACCTAACCCTAGGTGCACAGCTACCCAATGGACTGATCTATAGGCGCTCTATTATGGAGAATGATGAAATCAAGCGACAGATTCAGGAGCTTCTGCAGAAAGGTCACATCCGACCAAGTTCATCGCCTTGTGGGAGCCCGATCATGTTGGTATAAAGGAAGGATAGGACTTGGAGACTTTGTATTGACTATCAGGTGCTGAACAAGATCACTATCTATAATAGGTACCCAATCCCACAGATTGATGACCTTTTGGACCAGCTCAAAGGGGAAAAATATTTCAGTAAGATCGACTTGAAGTCTGGGTATCAGCAGGTACCAATCGAACCCTATGATGTGTGGAAGACTACCTTCAAAGCCAAGAAGGGCCTTTTTGAATGGATCATCATGCCTTTCGGGTTGACGAATGCTCCAACAACTTTCATGGGGTTGATGGATGACATCTTAGATCCATTCACCAACTCATTTGTAGTGGTGTACTTGGATGACATTCTGATCTTCAGCCAGACTTGGGAAGAGCACCTCAACCATATCTGAGAAGTCCTCCAAACACTACGGCAACACAAGTTGTGTGCCAATTTGGAGAAGTGCACTTTTGGAATGACCCAGGTTCAATATCTGGGATACATTATTGATGAAAGGGGGGTGCATGTGGATCCAGCTAAGATCGAAGTCATTCGGGATTGCCCAGCCGTAGCCACTCTAACAGAGCTTCACATCTTTCTGGGTTTTGCTAATTTCTATCGCAGGTTCATGTTGGGATTCTCTCATATCAATTGGCCCTTAATTCAATTCACTAAGGGAGGAGTGAAAGCAAATTCTTTTGGTCGGAATCTCAATAGAAGGCATTCGTAGAATTGAAAAATCGCCTTTGTTCTACCCCAGTGCTCACATTACCAGACTTGAAACAAACATTTGATATTGAGACAAATGCCTCTAATTATGATATTGTGGCAGTCCTTACTCAACAGGGGCATCTAGTGACATATCATAGTGAGACATTTTCCAACACAATTCACAAGTATCCCACTTATGAGAAGGAAATGTATTCCATTGTGCATGCTTGTTGATAACAGAAGCATTACATTTTGGGGAAGGAAACAATCATCCACATAGACCACCAACCCATGCAGTTCATACAGACACAAGGGAAGTTGCAGAACGATCGCCATTAGAAGTGGTCCACATATCTGCAACAATTTCATTTGAACATCAAGTAAGAGAAGGGTAGCACCAATAATGTTGCAGACTGCCTCAATAGACCCCCGATCATGGCCATAACCACCATTCTCAACTCTTGTGGGCACGATACTTCTGATTGGCCACTTATCTACAAGAGCGATCTAGAATTCAACCACACATACAAGGCACTCGTGGGGGGTACGCAAGTTCCAAATTTTCACCTCCAAGATGCACTATTATGTCACCTGGGACACCTTTGTGTTCCTTCAAGCGAGCGTGTCAAGATGATATGGGAGCACACTACAATTGAGTGTTGGGAATTTTGGGGTCGAGAAAATAGTGGCAGTACTGCAGAAGTATTTCTATTGGCTGATCCTTCGACAGGATGTCGGAAAGTACATCAGATCCTGCACTGCTTGCGCCATTGCCAAACCGATCATCAAGAAGCAAGGTCTCTATACTCCGTTACCTACCCCTAGTTGATCTTGGGAATCCATCTCCATGGATTACATGTCGGGCCTTCCTTCTACTAAGCATGGAAATGACTATGTTTTCATGGTCTTCGACAGATTCTCGAAGATGGCCATTACGGCAGCCTGCAAGAAGAATATCACAGCATAAGACATTGCTAAAATATTCTTTGAATGAGTGTGGGTGAACTTTGGGATCCCACATTCTATCATATCAGATCACGACAGCAGGTTTCTCAGCACATTTTGGTCCAGCCTCTAGTCAACTTTGGACACTAAGCTCACCAATTCCACAGCTTTCCATCCCCAAACTGATGGCTAGACAGAGGTCGTCAACAAGATTATTGTACACATTCTTCACATGTACAATTCAAAGCATCCACGCACATGGGATGAGAGCCTCCCCTATGTACAACACAGTTATAACTGGGCTCTCCACAGCTCAACCGACCACAACCCCTTTCAGGTGGGCTTGGGATTCCGGCCACTATGTCCCATTGACGTAGCCATGCCATTTGCGGCTACTCATGTCGATTCAGCTCATGTCCAGTCTGAAGCTGACAAAGTGAACAACTTCATCGATCACATTCATCACATCAACCAACAGGTTCATGACATATTGGACAGATCCAATGCTAAGTACAAGCAATGACATGATCAACAACGATTGCCACACAACTTCCAAGTGGGCGACAAAGTGTGGCTACATTTGCGAAAGGAGCACCTCATTGGACCCCACCACAAGCTTCACCGACTATGATATGGGCCGTACACTATCACCAAGGCTTTAGGTAACAATGCCTTCGAGCTCAGTATTCCACCATTCCTTGGTCTACACCTAGTATTCAATGTAGACCACCTTCGTCCCTACTTCCCACCTCTACTGGATACCTCTGACATTGCAGAAGAACTCACACCAAAAGAGTTAAACCTAGACTGCATGGAACAGGCCATCATAGATTGTATCATGGACATGCAAATCAATAACACTCACCAACATAAGATCCAACTGTATCGGGTTTTCAAAGCTGGCCAACTCCTGCACCAAGGCAAGTGGTTCAGCAGGGACCAAGTTCAACAAAAGTTTCCTCGTCTCATGGAGGAACTTAACACAATGGGAACCAATGCTTCCTAAGGGGGGAGGAATGCTCCAGGTGGATATTGATGGCCACCTACCTATTCCACTTGGGGCCCCACCATTGTCTCTTTCATTTTTTTAGTTTTGGCACAAATTACTATTTTTAGCAGTTTTTCGAGTCCTGAACTTTCAGAGCCATTTTGAGTCCCTAAACGACATTTTTTGGGAAACCTAGCAGCAACATGAGTCCATGGACCAATTTTTCTCACATCAAAAGTTGTATTCCTCAGATAAATCTTTCTAATGAGGTATGGTTCACGTCAAACTAAGATCATATGCCAAAGTTACATCCCCGGGAAGTTGAAACACCAATTTACCAAAACGGGGCCCATATTTTTGGTGCTTCATCTCCTAGGGTTAGGGTTTTTGATGTTTAAGGTTTTCCATTGCTTCTAAATAATAAATAGGCCCTCGAGCCTCATTGTAACTCAGTTTAGTGGCCTGTATCTACCACATCTCTTCTCAGAGATAAGCTACCAGTGCCCTAGCTAGTTTATTTCCATTCTTTCTGTAAGCAAATTTCAGTTCTTTGATATTAATGAAATGAAGTGTTATTTCCATCGCATCTTTGTATTTATGGTTACATGTGTATTTTTTTGCATTCCTATATAAATCTGGATCAGTTATCTTCAATACTGATGGGTTATTCACCTATTTCTATCATTGACAGATGATCAGGCCCAACATTCAATCTTCCCATCTTGACTATAACTTCAAAGGCATCCTCCTGAAACAAAAACAACCATCGAAATATTTTTCCTCCTAAAACAGGATTATTCACCAAATAATTCAGCGAATAGTAATCAGTGAAAATCTTGAAGTGCGCTCCCAACAAATAATGCCTGAACTTTTGTAGTGCATAGACCATAGCCAATCCTTCTCTTTCTGACATGGAATATTTTTCCTCTTCCTTGGACAATTTTCTTCTTGCAAAAGCTATGGGGTGATCAATTTCTCCTGCTCCGGGTTGTGCTAGCATTGTACCCAATGTTATGCAAGATGCATCGACATGTACATGAAACTCCTTATTATAGTCTGGAAAAACTAGAATAGGTGCAGTCACCATCTTCTCCTTCAGTATGTGGAGGCTATTTTGGAATTCTTCGTGCTAGTGGAAAGCCACATTTTTCTTCAATAGCTTCTCCATTGGCACAATTATCTATGCATACGCCTTTTAAACTTTCTGTAGTAGCCAGTATGTTCAAGTGTTGTGCCCAGTTTCTTCACTATTTTAGGTGGTTCCCAGTTTACAATAGCAACAATCTTCACAGGGTCCACCATGAGTCCTTTCTTACAAACAACATATCCCAGCGAGATACCAAAAGGTATACAAAAGATGCATTTCTTCAAATTCAATGATATTTGATATCTCCTACATGTATCCAACATCGGTCTCAAGCTTGAAACATTCTTCTTCAAAAAACCAAAGATTGTCCAATCATCAAAGTAAACCTCCAAAAAATTGTGTATATACTCCTTGAAATCTTCGACTACAACTCTAGAAAATATGGCAGGAACATTATTCAATCCAAAAGGTGTCATTGTGTATTAGTAACAACCCCACTCTGTAGCAAAAGTTTTCTTATGTCTATCTTCTGGTGAAATTATGATTTGATGGTAACCCGAAAATCCATTTGTGAAAGAATAAGCCTCGTGTTTGCCTACATTTCCCAATACTTCGCTCATGAATGGTGTGGGAAAGGGGTCATGAAAACATGCATCATTCAATTTCCTTAGGTCCACACATATTTTGATCTTCCCCTTAGCCTTCTTTTCCTAAACTACCATAGGACTTACCCATTTAGATTCTTCGACCAGTCCAGTGATCCCTTCTTTGATTATTTTCTCTAACTACGCCTTCACTTTTTCCTTATATTTCAGATTTAATCGATAGGGTATTTAATTTACTGGCTTCACGTCAGGTTTCAAATTAATCCTCCTAAATCCTAGGTCTGCTACTATACCCTTCAATTCAGAAAACGTCGTGGGTAAGAGCTCTTGATACTCGTCCAACAACTCTGCAAATTTTCTAATTGTATCTTCATCCCAATAATCTCCAATCAGTGCATATTTTGGTTCTTCTTTTGACCCAATATTCACCTTCTCCGTCTTTGCGGGCTACGTTATGTCAAGTGTTTCAAGTTCTAGTCCAACGAATTTACAATGTCCTTCTGATTATGGGATATCAATATTGCATGGATCCTCTTCATCCTCTTTTGTTGTCACATCATAGCATTCCAGTGTGTGCTGCAACTGAATGATCCAATTTGGTTGCATCCAAGTTAGAAAATTTGTGTTATTAAAAACCGCTACTCTGATTTCCTAAAGGGATTCATCTATGCATAGATAGACATATTCAAAAATAAATTTTAGTAGGAACCCTTCAATCAAATCCGTTGAGTTCATTATTCCATGTCGCAGTTATATCTCAGGATACCAATTCGTAGGTATCATGTCCAATGTGTGAAAGAAAGCATTTACCCATTCTAGTTCTGTATCTTCTCCCCAAGTTGAAGTGCGAAAAATATGCTCCTGGGGATTAGCCTTGCCATCATATTTTACTTCTAATCTAGATTTTACTAGCCTAAACATGATCTTCATCGGCCTATGATATTATTTCAAAGTGCAATATTCTTAATTAGCTTTTGGCTAGTTGGAATATTCTATTTTTATTTCATTCATAACTTAGATAAATAAGTGGGTAGAGAGACACTTAAATATCTTTAGTACGAATAAAACCACTTCCAATATGAATGTGGATTAGTGTAGTTAGCTGAAATAAAGCAACCCTTAGTGTGAATGGGGTCAATGCATGTAGATGGGGTCAAGGTTGACCAAATCAACAACGCTGCCATAGAGAGAGTGGAGCTAGTGGGGACAATGCAGTTATGGTGGAGGATTGCATGGTAGTAAAATCTTTAATGAGTGGGGCCAAGGGTGAGGAAGCTCACCAAGAATATAAGGAAGGGGATGGAAGCCATAGAAGGCATTCTAATTAATGATTATGTCTTTTTATTTTATGACTTTCAGCATGATTTAGCTGTTTAGTAGAGTCTATTGTGATTTTTAGCACAAGGGTGTTTCCGGGCGGAAATCCCACCCTCATCCTTGGCGGACTTTGAGTGCCCACTTAGGAGAGGTTCCTTTGAGCTTCATTCCACTATCTGGCATCAGGCCAAGCTTCACCTATCTTCAGTAGCGCAGTCTCCTTCAGGAATTGCGTAAATCAGGAGGGCAGAAGTAGTGGAGGGTTAGAAATCCCAGTTTATGAGCTAGTTTCCTAGTGAAGGGGCCAGATTTTCACCCAGAAAGCTAGAGGGGAGAATTTGCAACCATTTTCTTGTCATTTCACACATTCTCTTGTAGTGATTTAGTGATAAAGTGTTATTAAACCATAGGGCTACATTTTGCACATTTTTCATCTTTTGAATTTCTGGAAACCCTTTTTGGGTTGTCTTGGAGTTGGGCTTCGGAGCTTAGATATTTATTCCCGACACCTTTTGAGCATTATATCAGAAAATATATCTATTTCCACTTTCTAGTTGCAGTGTCTCTCACTGGGACTATGTTATCTTGTATTCCGACATTTTGTATAGAAGCAACATTTCATGTTTGGGTGTATTTGGGCATTGGAGGCTTGTCTTGCCTAGTTTGAGTGATTTTTTCCTCAACATATTGTACTTATTTGCTGCTGTGATACATAATATAATGGATCGATTATTTTCTCATGTGTATTTTGTTGGTATTTGTTGTAACTTCCAGTTTTATGTTCAATATTTTTTCTTTTCCTATTTTGGAATATTACACAAACTCCTTATATTCTATTTATGAGTACCCCACCATCTAGCAGGTGTATACCTCAGGGCTACATCCAAAGGTTGGAACCTCTGTTCTTCTGGTACTTCCTTTTCAAATTTATGAAGAAAAAGACTTACATCTCTTATCCCATCATAATAAGGAATATCACATACTTCTGAAGTTATGCAACGAAGTGATCTTGTGATTCTGGCACATCAACTTTTAGACACTTCATGCAACCTGTTCTACCAATTTTATAGTCCTTCATCAAAATCTGACATACATGAACTGTCTTGTTCCCACCTTATTCTTCCATCTATAGTGGGAGTGATCCAATCTTCCTTAGTTGTTATTTCGTAGATATTGTCAATATTTGTGTCGCAGTAACCATCACAAATAGGCTATGTATAAAACACTCCTTCTAATGGGTATAAAGGAACAATGACCCTCATATCGCCTTTTTCAAAAACCATATTCCTCTTCTTCAAATGGATTATCCCGTCACTATAAAAATCCCAATCCAATCCAAGCAACGTAGGATAAGGATTGCTATCCTTTCAACAAAACGCAGTCCTTCAATGTTTACTATTAGTTGTGGTAATCTTTCCATAGGAATGATCTTCTATTGATTGGCCATCCTCAACTGAATTAGATACTATTGTAGCTTCATCCTTCCCATTTTCTCCCAATTTTTCTTAGGTAATACTCTAGCATCAGATCCTAGGTCTAGGATTACTTAATCCATCTCGTATTTCTCGATTTGCGCAGTTAGTATCATCTCACTTCCCATTCTTTTCTTATGGTGGTGCAAATTTTTTATTGCACACTGCTCGCTTCATGGTTTTTCTTTACCAACATAGGATTATATCAACTCCCGGAGTCCTTCAAAAACCCTTTGAACTCTCAATAGCTTCATGCAGGTCTGTAAGAATGATATTAATATAGGGGGATCAAATTATTTCATTGGAGTAGTTACTTTAGTGTTGTCCTCCTTCGATACTAACTTCTGCAGTGGCTACGTGTTATATGTTGAAGCTCTCGGATCCATGAAAATTCACTTCACCTCAAGGAACATTTCTTTTTCCGTTTGAATACTAAATTCAGGGGCTCTTTCTGTAGTCTTCCTTGCCCATGTATCTTCCATTGGCTTCTTACCTTCTCCTTTATCATATTTTGTCGAAGCTCCACTCCTTGTTACTATGTTGATGCATAGGTCATCTTCCCTTCGTTTAGTGGTCATCATCTACATATTTTGTCTGGGTTGTTAGTTTATTTTCTCTTGCATCTTTTCCATAAGGACTAGACATTATTCTTTCACATGATCAAAATATTTACATTAATTACAGGTTTAGTTAGGATTTTGACAATCCCTCGTGAAGTGTCATGTTTCTCCACAATTTTAACAGATAAGATGGCCATGTCCTCGACCAACACCTTGTCCTCGTCCCCATCCTTGTCCTCATCCTTGGATTCCTCCTCGAATGGTCAGCTCACCTTGATCCTCATGTGCACATCCCTCAACTTGCATTCTATAATCACTTGTAGTTTTTCCCATCATCAAATCATAACTACAACAGTTCTTCTCATCATGCCTCATTGGTCTACAAAAGTTTAAAAATAGTTGCTTTGGGATTTGCACATACTTTTCTAACAAGTAGAAATATTTTGAGCAATGTTGACCAATGGTTTTACATATTTCACACCATACACTCTATCCTAGACTCAATGTATTAGGTGTTCCACTAGAGAGGTACTCTCGGAACACATGACATTGATCCTTATAATTGCCTTCTAACTTACACTTGATGCACCATAATTCTGATCAGTTTTTTGACCGAACTTCCTTACCTTTCTTCAAATCCTGCAACTTTGATTGCAAAATTTCTAGTTGGCTCTCAATATGTTGTACTCCTACATGTGTATCTATGACCGACGAGGCTTCCAACTTCATCGAAATTTCCAGATCTTTGACCTATGTTGATATCTTTTGTTTTGTCAAAGGTAGCTTGTTATGTGGAAATAACGCAACTATAAGCCACTCCTTATGTTTTTATTCAGCAATGCTAAAGCTCACTTGTACCATTAAAATTTTGAACCTTTGATCCAGCTCCCAAACATACTCATTTTCCAGTTGCTTGATCTCCTTCAGTTCAGTAATACACTGCGGCTGGGATTTGGGCTTCTTAAATTTTGAAGTTAACGCTTTCTTTGTATTGTATAGTGAAGTAACTTGATTCTTAGTAGAATACTTTATGTACCATTTCGTCACTCTTTACTATAGCAATGTGTCAATTTGTGCTTTCTTCAAATCTTCATCAATAATATGTCTTTCTTTCCATACTACTTCAACTATAAACCAAAATTTCTCAGGATCCTCTGATCCATGTCCTATAAATATAGGTATCTTTATATCATTGGAAATTTTTCCTGGGGGTGGGGGAGGGGGAGGGAAAGTATGGGGAGGTTGATGGGGGTTAAGGGGAATAGTGGGATGGGGAATCCCATAGGTGCCCTGATTAATCTCAACCCCTAACTGCGACGCACCTGTAGGGGTTGCAGTGTTACTTATTTCTTCTTCACTTTCAACAACAGACTGTAATCAGTCTCAATGAATTTCTTGCGATCTACTCTACATCTCACTCCACTTCGCGTAGCTCTAGAATTTACTTCTTCCAAACATTAATCTGACTACATTTTTAGTACAAACTTTTCACATCACATCATTTTAATCACAACTTCAAATAATTTAGATACTTACCTCGCAGACCCTTGAAAATATTTACTCAACTTCAATTTAAGATACCTATGTGACTATCGTGAACTCATTGATAAATCCTCTGAGAATACTGTCGATCCAAAAATCAACAAATCTTGATATGTTGTTATTGGTGTCCTTGAGTCATTTTACCAATTCAAGGTTCCACATAGTAGGCTCTTCTTTCTTAAAATAGGTCTTATTCTCAGTTAACATCGATAACCATTCATTCAGTTCATTCACAAACGTTGCAAAGAAAATCTTTTGTTGTTCTATGAAAAGATATCTATGCAATCAAGCTTTAGTAGACAATTGTAGATTTCTTTTTTCTTGAACTGCAAACTCTTGCTCTTTTAGATTGACCCAATATTTTATTTCCATCCTAGATAGATGTCAGATCCACATATCCCTCAAATAGATCCTGGTCCTGGCAACAGAACCATTTGTTGGCTCAGTTGGGCTTGACCCAGGTTTTCCTTGTACTTCACATCAAAAAAACCCCAGACACTGGCCCTTTCAACAACGACCTGCAAGAAAATCTCAGTCTCACCCAAGCTGGCTATCAGTGGTTACAGAACTAGGTTTCTGTAGCCATGAGGGACTGTGCAAGGTGGATTTACTTTGTTTTTCTATACTTAATCAATGTTCTAACATAAAAGCAACTACTATATGGTTAAACCTATTTAATTACTTCACATCATTCACATAAACATAAACATATTACATCATAAGATATATTGTGCTATAACCATGACTTCGTATAAATAGATAGAAAGAAAACACAACACATAAACACAAATATGCCTTAAGAAATTATTGTTCTTTATTATGATAAGTCTCTTTGGTTCATTCACTTCTCTGACCCACACACACAACTGCAAGTGGTCTACACACAAAGCTATAGACTCTTCAAGGCCTCCATACACATAGCTGCGGAGCCTTCCCTTAAGCCCAAAAATAGACTAAAACAAATTTCTCAAGTACTTATTCTCATCAACTATTACATTGATCTCTAGATATTATTACTTCAAAAAATACTTACATTGCTTTATATAGCTTTTACATCATACAAAACCATGGTCCACATACCATGGGCAGACAAAATAATATATTAAAACCCGATACTTGTTACAAAATGAGGGGCTTCGATCTGCCCTAAAGTCCCTAAACACTGCATAGTAGATTTATCTTTTCGGTACCGGACACTCTGCTCCTCAAGTTACAAATACTATTAACCAAAAGTAGACCAAGTTGGGTTGCGCCCAAAAATATTCTTAATTCGATGGGGACAAGAGATGTTTCAAAACTAACTTTTTTAGAAATTAGTAATATTTGCAGAAGATACTCAAGGAGTAAAGCTAAATCTAGTAAGTGAATTAGAGATACCTTTTCTAAATTTACCAAATTTGCAACAAGTGGTGTGACTAGAGTTTAACTAGGATGTTGACTAGAAAAATTTAAAATTGATCTTAATGGTACTCTTATTTTACAACTAGATGCTTTGAAACTTATGAAGAAATAGGAATATGAAAAATTATATCTTACTATTTTTTTTCCTAGATGTATAGAGAAGAGCACACTTAAAAAATTTCCTTTAGATAGGTATGAAAATTGTGTTGTATTGTATATGAGAAAATTTAATGAAGAAATGACCCTCTTTACTTGGGTTAAAAGTATCCTATAAAGGGGAAGACCAGGAAACAAAAAAGTTGTGTGCATTAACACCAAGAATACCATGGTAGCCAAGTGCCTAATGTATACCTTCAAATCCTATACCACAATTTTATTCTTATTATGGTCGACAATATCCATCGAAATTTTGAAGTTCTAAAATGTATTGACAAGAATGCCGTCTATAATAGGTTCCATGTTATCATTGGTAACAAGGATGGTGATGATAAAATTTTGAAAGCAAGTGTACTTTTTAGTATACTATGCCGTCTCAAAATTCATACCTTGCACAACCACCCTAACAAATTTATCCACAACTGTATCAATAATCACCTCCTATACGAGCATCAATTCAACCAATGAAACAACCTCAACTACCATCACTTCCACAAATTCAACGATTACAGTTACCATCGACTTAACCTTCAAATCCAACCCAACTAATTTCCTAACCATTATCTAAACCCAAACAATAAAGTAACACAACCTAATTACGAAAATGAGTGTAGAAATTTCAAGAAATTTGTAGCTGCTAATGAAATTGAACTGAAATTAAGAGACACAAACTTCTTCTATTATTCTGCGGAAAGGAAAACAAATGATAGAAACACAAGAAATAACATGCAACCATCAAAACGCAAGGAAAATAATGGTTTTACAGGGGAACCCAATTTGGGAAAACCCCTTTGTTTCTTTGCATTAATTCATATGAGAATATGGATCGATTATAATGTCTTGCTTCAATCCTGAAGCACACCTCGCACTATAGTTCTGATCTCCTACTCACTGACCTTCTCTCACCAACACTTAGCCAAAATAATAATCATCCAAACTCCTATTTCCTTGCGCAATCCTAGAGGAATCAAGATCTTAAAAATATGGAAATTCCTTATTTCCTTGCGCAAATCCAAGGGGAATTGATCACCTTCTCAGTGCAAAAGCATTATACACTCATAAATATACAATTATAAATACAAATGTGCCTTTTCCATCTGGTAAACTAGGAAGTTCAAAATCGATGCATGATTGAGTCTATTTTTAGCTATTTAAATATATAACTGAAAGATGAGTGAGTCAATAACAACCATAATTGCTTAATTGACTCAACTAATTACTAGAGATCGGTTAACTGATTTCAACTAAAATAACTCAACTAGATTGCTAGATATTAGAAATAAACTCATGCACAAATATCTTTCTGGCCTATAACTCGAATTTGCTAACTTAAATACTAGATAAGGCCATGTCACTTGAGCTAACTGCAATTTGAGTCATTCTGTTGATGTGGAAAATCAAAATTTCTCCATTTAAATAAGTCACTATTTAAATTAAGCATTTCCTTGCTACAATTTCAACACTGAGTTACCACCCATTCCCACGTACCTAATCACCCCTTTGGAATTACAACATGTGAATTTAAGGTATAGAAGGCCGCTCAATAAAAATTATCTTGTAATTATTGAAGAAAAATCATAGGATAACCCCAAAAAATAAAAAATGATAAAATGAAGCATATCCCTTCAACATTAAAACTTTCCTAGATATCCAATTTTCCACTTGACCGAGGAAGGATAAACTTGGTAAAACCTATTGGTCACTATGAACATAATTTGATGAAATAATTGAAGAATGTATGCTTCAAAGTTTTCATATTACAAATTATAAGGACATCCTGATCTATGCCAAAAACATTAGGGAACTTTATTTAAAAAAACCATGAAGGAAAACTTTGGAACCAAAATCTATTAAGTTTGTTGGAGAAACAACAAATATTATGATAGGATAGAATTTTATATAAAAATATGTATATACTAATACTCCCATTATTCTAGTTTGTATTAACAAAATCCTTATTTCAAAAATTTTAATTGATTTACGATAATCCATCAACATAATGGCCAATCAAACCATGGAAAATTTACAGGTGCTTAATTTTCATCCCACACCAACTATCATAGAATTAGTTGATAGATAAATAATTATACCAAAAGGTGTTGAAAATGTCATAATATTCTACTTATATTCTTGGGAATGCCCTATGGACTTTATGGTGCTACAACCTAAATTGCCTTCGAGTTGACATCCTCTCACACCCTAGGAAAACCATGGTTGGATACCACAAATTCTTTCATTGGTTACTGATATGGAACTTGTTTATATCACATGGTAATTTCATGAATGATGTGACTTTATATATACCCACCAAAACTACCCGTGGAGATTCTTTGTGGCTTGATAACACTAATGGTGATGAAGAAAATATTGAGCTTAACTTTACAATTAATCAAATTATGCAATTCAAAGAATATATTGTAGAAAATCATATTAAAAATTTTCTTGTTAATATGGAACCTTTACAGAATTCTAACCCTTTTGACTATATTTTTAATACAAACTTTCAAGAAAATTTCAATTCACAGAATCCATCGTCACCAAAATTCAGGATCTTGTACTATTCCCATTGATAACATCAGAGGAAAATTTCCTTATATATAATTTCTCAGTTTCATCAGTCCCATTAGGAAAAATTAGTTAACATGTTGCAGAATATACTAGTGCGTTTTCTTGGAACTATCATGAAAATAAATGTATCCATCCTGAAACCTATACACATAATATTGATACTTAGGAATATGTTTGTCCCATTAGGAAGCCTTAAAGGTGCCTTGACACGACCTTAAAAGAAATTGTTAAACATGAGTTGAAAAAATTGTTAATGCTAATTTCATTTACCCAATATTTGATAGCCAATTGGTTTCACCCCTCGTAATAATGCCTAAAAAGAATAATAAATGGGATATTTATGCCAACTATATATAACTTAACAAAGTCACTTTAAAATATTATTTTCCCCTTTCGTTTGTTGGTTAGGTTTTGGTTATACTTGTTGGTAAAAAGTAGTTCTCTTTTCTTGATGGTTTTAGTGGTTACAACTAGATATAAATAACACTTAAACATTAGGACAAGTCTACATTTACATGCCCTTCGGGAACATTTTCCTATCGAGTATTTCCCTTTGGGTTATGTTACGCTCCTACTATATTTTTTCAGAGAGTAGTGATAGCTATTGTTTTTTATATCATTCATGATTCTGAAGAAATATTTATGGATAATTTTTTTGTGTATGGTGATTCTTTTGATGAAGCATTAAAGAAAGTAGAGAAGGTTTTGATGAGATTCTAGGAATCTAAGATTGTTTTGAGTGATATTAAATGTTGAATAATGCAGAATGCATTTATTATTATTGGAATATTATATCTTGTGTAGTGATTTAGGTTGATATAAAAATTTTTGAAGTGATTATGAAGGTACCTAATCTGAAATCTCCAAAGGATGTAAAATGATTTCTAGGCCATGTTGGTTTTTATAGAATAGTTATAGAGAATTTCACAAAAATCATTGTTCCTTTGCTTAATTTTCTTAGTAAACATACTAACATTTGTTTGGATGAAAGTTACCAAGTTTCTTTTGAAGGAATAAAATTCAAACGTGCTCAAGCACCTATCTTGAGGGGACCTAATTGATCTCTTCCATTCTATATTTTAATAGATGCCTTAGACACAACCCTTAGAGGAATTTTACGAAAACAAGAAAACAAATTATCCTATGCCATTTATTTCATTAGCAAGAATCTAACACCTACAAAAATGAACTATAGAGTCATATAAAAAGAATTCTTAGCAATCATGCATGAAATGGTATGATGTTTTGATTCAAAATGGCCATTGAGTCACAATATATTTAATAAGAAAACATATAACTAATGATAGAATCATTAGGTTGTTGCTGGAGTTTAACATTATTATCTTAGACAGACCTAGAAAATATACTACATTAGAATATTTTATTTCAAAAATTCCTCTTGATCAATGTGTTTTCATTGGTAGTAACTATTGTCATTGATGTCAAAGGCAATGTTGATTATGAAAAAAGTAAAATTTATGATGGGGAAAACCATAAATATTATAATTTTTCGCATGGTTGTGAAAAATCATAAGTGGATTGGGAAAGAAAAAGAGATTAACAGTTGGTAGAGTTAAAATATGCGTGGGAGTGAAATCCTACCCAGTGATTATGTGATGCACATGATCCATGTACAAATATCATTGGTCCGGTTGAGATTCAATATCGAATATTGCCTGTTAATCACACACTCCCCCCCACTCCCCTTGTATTAAGGGTTAATAGAAGGGGGATGGTTGGGGAGGGAGGGGGGAATGAAGTGAATTCACACCAAATATCCAATTTTTTTTGTTAGGATGATCAACAGTTATGGTGGATCACATACCCTGCCACCCCAATCCCATACCCCAAGTATAATATCTCCTAATGGGGGGTCATGATACTTGTTGTTTCACGAATATGTTTTTTCATGTGGATGTTGTTGGCAAAGAATGTGACGTGTGTGATAACACAAAAATATGCCAACACCATTCACACTTTGAAAACTAACACAATGATAAATGGAATAGGTGGTGTTAGAGTCAGTTTTTCTAGTGATAAAAACTAACTCTTTTGAGAGTTTTCCATTAGGTCATTAGTAAATTTTTTTTTCTTTTTCAGTGAGTCTTCAAAAATAAATTTGATCACTGAACAAGTCTCATAAATATATGCTACTCCTTCATTGTTTTTCATATTTGTTCAGATTTCTAAAATTCATGTCATTTCATCTCATTCAGGTTAAAGTTAGGGTCAAAAATGCCATGAAAGGTATTTAATTTTTCATTTTAAAAGGGAAGTTAAATTTCCATCTCATCCATATAGGTCAAAGTTGAAGAAGTAAGCTTGTTTATAGTCAAAAATAAATTCTTTGTTATGGAATTTGTATGTTCCATTGCTATATTTCAAAGGGAAATGAAAATTTTTCTAAAGAGATATTTTCGAAATTAGATTATATTAAATACCTATCTTTAATATTTTGAAAATAAATTTTTAAATCATAGGTTTTAAATCCTATTATTTATATTCGTTGTCTCCATACTCCAAAATTGTTATCCCCCATCACGGTCATGACACATTGCACTCATTCATTCGTATGTCACCCATATAGTATCATCCCAGTCACACCAATCCCCACCAATCAAATCGCCTGTGTCGTACATTAACCCTCCCTCATCTAACCAATCACCTATCGCATCGCACTTTCATCTAACGTCCTGTGTCAGACTTCGTCTGCAACCCCCCCAACACCCCCCCCCGCATCCCCCCACCTCCTCCTCATCCAAGACTTAATGTCAGGGGGGTCTGAAAAAGTGGTATGGTACAATGCCTCTGCTGCTACGTGTCAGGGCTATGCGATTTTGCACCCCCCCGCCCCCAACACACAAAACAAATTCCCACTCCAACACCCCTCTGAAATCCTGTTTATTACTAATATCAAAACCATTATTTATCCCACCTATAAAGTCATTCCAACGTTTATTAACCTTTCCAATCATTTTAACTCCTGAATTATCCTCATCGTTAGTCCATTAATTCAAAGGCTAACAGTTAGGCAACATACCCGCGCCTATTTTGAGACGGGAAACAAGCTTAATCGCCTATAAGTTCACCATTACATGCCTGTTCAAAATTTTACCTAGCCTTTTCAATATGATTTGCATAGGTTTTTGAACATTAATACAATGACAGAGTTCGAAAGATCAAATTTACCAGGGTTTAAAGCCTTTTCTTGCAGCTACTGAGTTTCTTTAGTTGCAGAGCTCATTTTAGCCTCAGCTTGGATTTTCGTGCACAAAATTTATGATTTCCACCATTAAAATCAAAGAAATTCTACCATTCCCGCAACGTAAAAAATGCCTCCCAAAAACAAAGGACCTGAGCAACCATTAAGTCTGCTACTACATCCTATTTTTAATTTTCACCATATACCTTTAGCAAATAAAGATTACAAGATACATGAAAAATTAACTGATATTGAGCATTTTGACCTATATTATTAGTTAGAAGATAAGTTTTTGGATAAATTAGATGACATCGGACCATGGGACTATAATCTCCCTCATTTCATTTTTCCTCATGCCTATAGTTGCCCATAATTTTTCAGGAGATGTCAGGCTTGGTATATACCATACCAGAGAGCCAGCATAGCTCCTACGAGAGAGGTTTTAATGATCATTGATGCCCAAAAAATTGAGAAAATGATGCAAGGCCCAAATACAGAAGATTCTACACCATTTTCCAGAGAAGACTTAATAGAAATTTATCGAAAACTACAATTTTGAAAGATAGCTCAAAATTTGGAGCTTTTCATGACTGAAAATGACCCATTACCTAAGAAAAACCCTCCATATTCAACATACATATTCCCTGGAAGAACCAGAAAGATAATCACAATCATAGACTACCTTCTTGGTTATTATTTAGACCAATGGGTATATGAATCCATCATAAGGTTCTTGTCCATATTTTCCACTGATTACAAACCCTCCATCATTTTCAATTTCAGTCAGTTTATTGCAGATGCTATTCATGATCAGTTTTTGAAATTCACAACTGAGGAGGCTTTCAGTTATGCCTTTGTGTTAGTCTATTTATTTTTATACTCTCCGGGGTGAAATTTTAAGTTTTCTCTACAGAAATTGGATGAAGAAGGCCACCAACAGTCAATTATTTTCTGGACTTCATTAGTCATGAAGGAACAAAAATAATATTCTTATAAAAAGTTTGTGGAATTATTTCTCCAGCCAACATTCAGTTTGTTGAACAGCTCCTCAGAGCCAAGAATTACTAAGGAGATTAGGAAGGCATTATAATTATCAGATCAAGCTAGGATAGGGGATTAATATCTTTACCAAAATTATACAGAGCTCGGAGTTTATGGATCTGAACTTCCCCCTTATAAGCTGCCCAAATTCCTCCCCATGAGGATTTTTGCACTAGAATATATTAGACAAAAGATTAATGTAGATGAACTGCATTTTGTCTCTGCTAAGAATAAGTCACAATTTAAAATCAAAACACAGATAGATTCTTTTATCTATAATAGTAGAGCAGCAAGGGAAGAGGTAGATAAATTGTTGAAGGAAATTAAGTTTATCCCAAGCTTTACTTGGTCTTATGATCTAGTTGGTGTCATCTCTAAATTGAGCGTTGAAAATAAATCAACAACATAATTTCATACACCAAGGCCAGAGATTTAAAAGTACATGAATCAACTTGAGTGGACAGAAGGCACACTATAGGAGGTTGAGGAGCAGACATTATTTACATCAACATTGCAGAATCCAATTGCACAGGAAATAGCAGGAAAGAGAGTTAGTGAAGATCAGTTGTCTCCAATGACTGATTCATAAAGAAAATAATTCAAGATTCACTATAGGAATAAGACAAAGTTAAATCCGAAGACCAATCCCAGCAAAGAGTTAGAAAAATAAGTGATCATTATCACTGAAGAAACACCTCCTCCTACACAAAAAACTGATAAAGGTATTGTTGCTACTCCTCCTAATTCAATTGTTTCTAAAGAGAAACAAACATCATCTGCTCAATATTAGCATAAAGCCATGCAAATTAACACGGCTACTACGAGGGAGAAAGAAAAATAGAAGAATATCTTTGATATTTTCGAAGAAATGAATTTGAAGAATGAAATGTTGAAGACAAGTACCTATAATCAGTTTTGGAAATAGACTCCTAGTTCACAAAGTAGGTTGCTTTCAGTCTTTGATTTTGAAAAGGGAAAAATGCATTTTTAATTCCTTCAAGCATAGATCTCACAGCCAATGTCAAAGGCTGATTATAAGAGAGCTACATTTGATTTTGACACAAAATAAATTCATCCAATAGACCAAATGAAGCTTCATAAGCAAACTGGTGAGATGATTTCATCAACTCTCACTAATACTACTTTAAGTTTGTCTAAATTGCAGGTTTCTATAGCAAATGTGCAGTCACAACTGAAATTGGAGAAGGTGTCTTCATTTTCAAAAGACATAAGAATGAAGAATCTAGAAGACCTGGTGGTGAATATTGGATATGATCCATTTAATGTGAATTCTATTGAAGAGATCGTGAAGAAGAAAAATGTTGATATAGCAACATTGAGAAAGAAATTGAAAACCCCTACTACAGAAGATCCTTTGGCAAAGGATATTGAAGAAAATGAAAGTCAAAAGATAGATGTGTTGAAGTTAATGATGGAATAGAATGCTCAATTAAATCAAATGGAATTGGATTTGGAGAATATGATCAAGGAAAAGGAACCAACAGTGAAGACATCAAAGTCCCCTTTAGAAGAAGTGCCACTAGCAGCTATTCCAATATCTCAAACTTCTACAGCTAGTACTACAGATGGAGATGAGAAGCTTACTAAATTAGTTCAAAACATGTCTATTCAAGAGAATAAATGAAAAAGTTGCAAGATCAGGTAAAATTACTGCAATTACAGAAGACTAATGTTGATAGCTCCCATGCAGCTGAAACAGAGAGGGCTAAAATGTTGATTGAAATACCTCAGAAAGAATATAAGGAGTCCTCCATTGGTAATACTTTGGGCCAGGTAAAATAAATTATATGGGAGGACATCACAAATTCCATCACTGATATTTGGCCAAGTATATAAATCATCTTTGAGAAAAAATATTTGATCCAAAAGGAAAATGAGGCCATAAAAACAGTCAAGGAACAACTGGGAGATAAGCCTACTATCACAAATAGTATTATCAGATTTCCAAATTCAAAGAACATATATGAGTTAGATGAATTGGGTATTGAGGATAGAACATAAGCCATTCTAGAGGTGAAGAGAGTGCTAACAAAGAAGAATTTGATTCTTCAACTGGAAGAAAAATGCCACAGTCTGGAAGTTACAGTTCAGAGATTATTTAGCAGAATATAATTTATAACACAGAAAGGGTTTCCTTCACTCTTTGTAATTAATGCTAAATTGATGACCAGGGATGATTATGGAAAAATACTTCAGGATATTTCCAGGGATACTGCCAAGTTTGAAAATATTAAAGGAACATTAACATGAAAAGCATTGTTGGGACAAATAAGAAATGATATTTATATTCAATATGAAATCAAGCATGTCTTTGCTTTGAAACCAAAATTTTCCAAACAGACTAAGGAAAATGAAATTGACTACAGGGTAATTAAATTAACTACCCCTGATGAAGAGCGCTGGGAAAAATTGTGAATTTCAGGAGTAATTGATAAAAGTGGAAAAGTCATTTTTGAAAGATCAGCAGTCAACAGATGGACAACGCAACCCATGATTGTATTCTTCAGCAATGGTTTTTAGTTATAGCCAATGAAAACACAACAGATTCAATTTATTTCCCATTATGTAGTTAGAGTTAGTTAGCTAATAAAGTGCTATCAGTTGGATAGCCTTTAATGTAGCAATTTTATTTATTTTTTCTATATATACTTCATTGTATGAAGTATTTCTGTTGGATAATCGAGTTCAGAAAACTCTGTGTATCATTTGTGGACATTCTATTAATGAAAATCAAAGGTGTTTGCAGCAATTGTGTGAGATTCATGGGGTTTTTTATTAAGCATTATGCCTTTCTCTATTAATTCATTTCCATTCCATATTCTGTGTAAAATCTTATTCAATTTATAAATAGAAATTAGTCAAATGCTCTCTTTATTAAGATTTTTACAATGTTTCTTTCATCTAATGAATGAATTCATGTAAAAATGCTCATTCTTACTTCTCTCTTTTCTACCACTATACATCAAATGAAAAATTAAATGTGCTTAAATAGATTCCCTATCTTGCCTTGCTCAGTTTTCTACAATATAGTATTTGGGATCACTTTTAACTTTCACTGACTATAAATATTATCTAGCAAATAAACATCAAACAAATATTAAAAGAAATTAATCTATATCTAGCCTAAAATCTAGCACTCGGCCCTAAAATTGAATAATTAAAAAGTGACACAAAGAGGGCCCTATCTGGTTAGGTAGGGCTAGCTGGCTAGCTAAAAGTTGGTCTATGGTTACCTTTCCTCGCTCCTAATTTCAGCCTAGGAAGTTGGGGAGAGAGATAACATTTCTCATGCCATTGACGGGGATCGAATGTTAGATATTCACTGGGAAATATTTTTTGAATAGACTAAAGTCCTTACCTGAGCCAAAACATATAATTTTGATCTTAAGCTGGCTCCTAAAAGATATACGAGGTCAAACCCTAACCCTAATCCATCACCCTTGGTATATAATCCTGAATGTATTATGAGAAAACATAAGGCTAATTATCTACAACTAGGAAAAAAATTTCCTCCACTAATTAGATCAAATTCCCTGCCTACGAGGTTTGTCTATGAAAATTTGGCTTTTTCTCCATCACCTGAAAAATATTTAATTCTAAAACTTTTCTCCCAGAAGCTACTTTTGACCCTTTTGATTTTGAGACCTTTTCACCATTTTATGAAGCCTTTGAATCTGAAATTGATACTAAATTTTGGTCTAATTTCCATAAACTTAAGGGCTTAGTTGACAAGTTTCAAGAAAGATTTGAAAAAGCCTATTTTCAATATCAACAACAGGCTTTTTGTACTTCTTTTACCTCACCATCTCATACAAATACATCATTCTTTCCTCCTTTCATTCCATCCTTACCTTTGCAAACTTTAATTCAATCCACACCACAACTCACACCTCCACCACCTCCTCCATTAGTCATGGCCAAATTTGCTCCACTGATTCTACCAGGTCATCTTACTACTTTACCTCAAAATTATGGTCAGAGGCTGCCTTTATTTGATGGAACATCAGAAATTACAACCTATCAACATGTGGCTAAAGTAATTGATTTTATAGATCTTGAAGAAGTAGACAATGAGGATGCTAAGATGTGTATTATTGCTCAAAGTTTTTATGGAGAAGTAAACAACTGGTTTCACTCTCTTAGAGCTGGTACAATTGGTACATCACAACAACTAATTGATTTATTCATGGAAAAATGGGAAGAGAATAAAAATCCATTGCAAATCCTAACTGAATACAATGCACTGAAAAGAAATACAAATGAATTTGTCCAAGAATTCACAACTAGATTTAATAAGATATATCATTCAATTCCTGATAATATCAAGCCTCCCCCAGGTATTTCTTTACTCCATTACCCTGATGGTTTTGACCCTGATATTTCCTACTAATTGAGGGAGAGAATCCAGTCAACTTTGGAAGAAATGCAAAGAGATGCAATAAGTGTAGAGGCAAATTTGATTATTAAAAATTCCAAGGTAAAAATTGAGAAAAGAGTCACAATTAAAGAAGAAACATCCACTTTTTCAGAAGGAAAAATTGATGCTTTGATTAAATCTATGGAAAAAATTATGGATAAGATGTCTAGTGCTGACAAACAAGATGAGCCATCTATCAGAAATCCCAATTTTAGGGGTCACAATTAGCAACCCCATTACAAAATTAAACAGAGGAGATAGAAGGGTCAAGATCCACAAATTCAATATAAAGTTAGAACACCTATCCATCAGAATTATACCCAGATAAATTATACTAAAGGCCCTGATGAAGATGATGAAGAAGAAATTTATGGAGAAAACCATTTATTTGAGGAAAATCAACAACCTTTTTTCCTCAGTGAAGAAGATCAATATTCTCCAGAAATTTGTGCATTAGAAGACCAAAAATATGGCATGTCAAATGAATATTTAATGTGTACTAAATATTATCAGAGAGGTTATAAAATAGCCTCACACAATTTCATAGATAATATGGTTTGAGGGGCAGAAATGTTCCTATAGTTGCCAATCAAAAGAGACAAAAATCTCAAACTATTACCAAGAAAAAAGAAGTTGTTGCACCAAACAGAGGCAAAGAAAAATCACTTTTTTCTTCTACTTCTCCTAAAGCTATTGAAGCATCCACCAGAAATCAAAGAAAATTTCAAGAAGTTCAAGAAGGAGGGCAAAAGAAAGATTCTTCATCCAAAGAAATTCCTGAAAAGAAGGACACATCACCAAAAGAGGTAGAAAAACATGTTGCTCATTTTTCTCTTGAAAATGAAATTGCTAAACTAAAAGTTTCTATTCCTTTGACTGAGATAATGAAGAATGATCAGTATAAGTTTCAAGTTAATAAGTTGTTGAGATTTTATCACACATATGATATGGTTAACTTGAGTGATGATCATCTTGAACTTCTTTTTGGTCCTGCTATTATTGGAAAAGCAAAAGATAGTGAAGTTCCTCCCTTCTATTTGAGTCTTAAGACCCATGATTTTATTATTCACAATGCAATTCTTGATTCTGGGGCATCTCATAACCTCATTCCTAAATCCATTATGGAAAAATTATGACTTGACATCACAAGGCCTTACCATGACCTCTACTCATTTGATTTAGGGAGGGTGAAATGTCTTGGTCTTATCAAATATTTAGTGGTTGCATTGGAACAAATTTGAGCCAAGAATTTTGGTATGGATGTTTTTGTGGATGATATTCCACCTAGGTATGGAATTCTACTTTCTAGATCATGGGGAGAAAATATTAGAGGAACTCTTCAACTTGACTTTTCATATACAACAATTCCTATTTTTCGACAATTCAGGAAACTTTACAAAGAAAGTAAGATGAAGTATATGATCAGTACAAGAGAAATGCCGATCAATCATCCTATCCATATTGTACATATAGATTTAGAGTTTTTTATTTTATTTAATGAAGAATGCTCACCATCTTCAAACTTTTTGATTGAAGAAAAATCACAAAATTCAAAAATTTCAGATTCTGTTTTAGAATTAGCAGAAACAAAATTTTGTAAATTAGTGCCAAAAAGTTCATAAATAAAGACATATCCTCAAGAAGGAACTAAGAAAATAGTAGAAAAAGTAGAGATTTTGAATACAACAGAGGTTTCTCGAACAGAAATTAAAAATAAGCCATCCGATTTACACCTTCTAGATGAAGAAAATAGTTTTTGGGCTATGGATTTTGATGGAGCAATGGGAAAAGAAGGTGTTGGTATTGGAATTTGGATTGACAGCCCAATAAATAAATCATTGGATATCCCTCCAAATGTTAGAATGTCTTCCTACAAAATAGCATTTGACTGCACAAATAATGAAGCTAAATATGAAGCCTTAATTGCTGGTCTAAAAAATTTGAAAAATCTTGGTGCAAAGAAAACTTTTGTATATGGCGACTCTAAGTTAGTTATCAAAAAAATTAAAGGAAAGTAGCAAGCCAAACATCCCAGAATGAGAGCTTACGGAAATTCAGTCCTAGGTATCCTAAAATTATTTCTACAATATACTCTCTCATTAATTCCTTGAAACAACAATGTTATTGCTAATTCTTTGGCCACATCTGCTAGTATGTTAAAAATTCCTCTGTATCCAAACAAAAAATATGAAATAAGTGTCAAACATTTCCCCATTTTCCCTAACAATTTTCAATATTGGAAAGTGTTTCAAAATGATGAGAAAATCAATAACTTTTGCAGACAAAAGACGAATTCATAAATTCCCAAATAGATGACCAAGAAATTCATGATACAGAGATGCAAGTACTACAACTTAAGGACAATTCTATTCCAAGAGGTTTAGTACCTTTGGAAGAAATATTTGACCAACATGATATTGCAAGGAAGCCTTCTATGTCACCAAAAGAGGTTCCAGGAGTGGATGATTTAAATCTTGGCACTTCAGAGATGCCAAAAATGGCGAATTTTTCTAATTCCCCGAGTCCAGAAATGAAAGCTAAGTATGCAGTATTTATGTATCAATTTTCAGATGCTTTTGCTTGGGAATATTCAGATTTTAAGGTCTATGATAAAAGTATTATTCAGCATGCTATACCTTTGAAGCCAGATCAAAAACCATTTCGCCAAAAGCTGAGAAGGATGAATCCTAAATTGTTGCCTTCTATTCAGAAGGAGGTTAACAGATTATTCACTGCTAGAATAATATTTCCTATTAATTCTCTGACCATATGTATAATCTAGTACCTGTGAGAAAGAAAACAGGAGAAATATTGTGCATTTATTTTATAAATCTGAACAAAGTATCCTTAAAGGACAATTATCGACTACCAAAAATGGATCATATTCTACAAAGGGTAGTTGGATCATCTAGACTTTCTTTGTCAGATGGATATTTAGGATATAATGAGGTTCTTTTCCACCCAGATGATCAATAAAAGACAACTTTCACTACACCTTGGGGTACTTTCATGTATGCCAAAATGCCTTTTGGTTTGAAGAATTCAGGAGCAACTTTCTAAAGAGAAATGGACATTTCTTTTGCCAATGAAAAATATTTGTTTTTAGTTATTTACCTTGATGATATCACTGTTTTCTCAAAAAAATATGAACAACATTTACAACATCTAAAAAAAGTCTATGAAAAGTGAAAAAAGTTTGGAATTTCATTAAATCCAAAGAAGAGTCTCTTTGCTACGGAATAAGGTAAGTTGTTGGGGCATATTATATCTAAAAATGGAATAAGAGTAGACCCTTCAAGGATTGAAGATATTCAAAATTTAGATTACCCAAGGAGTAAAAAATACATTCAATCTTTCAATGGTAAAACAAATTTTCTGAGAAGATTTTTTCCCAATTTTATTGAACATTTAAGGCAGATTACTAATATGTTGAAGAAGGATACTGAGGTAAAATGGTCTGAAGAAGAAAAGAAGTCATTTAATCAAGTCATCTTAGATTTGTATCATACTCCTATTCTTATTAATCCAGAATACACACTTGATTTATTATTTTTTCATTTTCTTCAGAGCATACACTTGCATCTCTTTTAATGCAAAATAAAAATCAGAATACAAAACATCTTATTACTTTCTTTAGAAGAACAATCAGAGATGTTGCTTTAAAGTATAACATAATTGAGAAACAAGCTTCAGCTTTAGTCAAATCACTGAAGGATTTTAGAGTGTATATTTTACATTCTCATGTCATTGCTTATGTGCCAAATGTTGTTGTTAAATAGGTACTTACACAGAATTATCCAGACGATCATAGAGGAAAATGGATTGCAGCCTTGCTAGAGTATGATTTGGAAACTAAGCCCACAAAATTGATTAAAGGACAAGGCCTAGCAAAGATGATGGAAGATTCTAGTCTTCATGCCTTAGACATAAATTTCATTGCTACAATGTTTGATGAACAAACTGAAGAAATACTATTTGAGATAGCTGAGATATTTTATTTACCTCCTTGGTATGCTGATATTGTATATATTATGCAACATTTGAATCCTCCTCCTAGTATGCTAAGTATTAAAGTAAGATCACGAAAGTTAAGAGCACTGAAATACTGCATTTTGAATGGTGTTTTATATTGGAAAGATCCTAGAGGGATATTATTGAATTGTTTAATTGAAGGTGAAGTTATGACATATTTTCATAAAGGTGACTGTAGAGGCCATCTTTATTGGAAAACCACAACAAATAAGAATTTGAGAGCAGGTTTCTACTATCCCACCTTATTTTCTGATGTTTATAAAACAATTAATAACTGTCATGAGTGCCAAATATTTCAGGGAAAAAGGAAGCTTTTACCCTTGCCTCTTAAACCAATTAAATTCAAAGCACCATTCTAGCAATGGGGACTTGATTTTATTGGTGAAATTCATCCTCGATATTCAACTCAACACAAATGGATTCTCACTGCTACATATTATTTTACTAAATGGATTGAGGCTATTCCCACTAGGCAAGCAACTGATTCAGTTATCATTCAGTTTCTTGAAAATAATATTTTGTCAAGATTTGGTTGTCCATACAAGATTATTACTGATAATGCAGTTGCTTTCAAATCCAAGAAGATGATTTATTTCTGTGATAAATATCACATTAGAATTGGTCATTCTACTGCATAATATCCTCAAGGAAATGGGATTGTAGAATCATCTAACAAATCCTTGGTGAATATTATCAAGAAGATGTTGTAGGAAAATAAAAGGAAGTGTCACAAGAAGCTTATGAATGCTCTATGGGCTGATAGAGTTAGCACAAAAAGATCAATTAAAATGTATCCATTTCAACTTGTTTATGGAATTGATATTTTTTTCCCTACTTCTTTGGTTGTTCCAGTAATGAATATTTTGAAGGAGGTTGACAGTGAGCCTAATGGAATTCAGATAAGGATCAATTAGATGATACACTTACAACAATCAAGAGATGAAGTTTTCAGCAATACTTCAAAGCTGCATGATAGAATTAAAAATATTTTTGACAGAAAAACAAAAGATGATGACTTCAAGATTGGATATATTGTTCTAAGATGGGATGCTAGAAATGAATAAAAGGGAAAGCATGGAAAATTTGATAATTTGTGGAAGGGACCTTACAATATTGTGGCATTCAGAGGAAATAAATATTTTTTTCTAGAAGATCTTGAAGGACAAGAAGCGCTGGGAGGACCTATCAATGGTAGGATTCTAAAGCACTATGTTTCTTAAAAATTATAAAAGAGAAATTCACTATCATTTTATATACCAGTTTACATTTAAAGTTAAGCAAATAAGGGAATGTTTGCAAGAAGTTTGAAGCCCGAGGAGAAGGCCATGAGACTTCTGCAAGCAATAAAGTTTTAGTCTTTTGTCAGAGTCAAGATAGTTGTTTTTAGTCAAAATTTTTTAGTTTGTTTCGGTTTTCCAAAGTCCAGTTGACTCGATAGCCCAATGGATAAGGCTACCTGGTCTACGGTGTTCTTGACACCTCCTGAAGGAGCTTCCATCCCCAGCTGGAGCCAATGTTAGAGTCATTTTTTCCAGCGATAAAAAATAACTCTTTTGAGAGTTTTCCATTAGGTCATGAGTCAATTTGTTTTGCTTTTTCAGTCAGTCCTTAGAAATAAATTTGATCACTAAAAAAGTCTCATTAATATATGCTACTCCTTCATTCTTTTTCATATTTTTTCAGAGGTCTAAAATTCATGTCATTTCATCTCATTCAGGTCAAATTTAGGGTCAAAACTGCCATGAAAGGTCTTTAATTTTTCTTTAAAAGGGCAGTTAAATTTCCATCTCATCCATATAGATCAAATTTGAAGAAGTAAGCTTGTTTATAATCCAAAAATAAATTCTGTGTCATGGAATTTCTATATTCCATTTCTATATTTCAAAGGGAAATGAAAACTTTGCTAAAGAGATATTTCTGAAATTTCATTACATTAAATACCTATCCTTAATATTTCGAAAATAATTTTTTAAATCATAGGTTTTAAATCCTATGAGTTATATTCGTTGTTGTCATACTCCACTATCGTTATCCTCCGTCACGGTCGTGACACGTTGCACTCATTCATTCATTTGTCACTCATACCGTATCATTCTTGTCACAGCCCTACCCGACCAATAAAATTGCCTCCATCGTACGTTAACCCTCCCTCATCTAGCTGATCATCTATCACATCACACTTTCATCTGACGGCCCGTGTCAGACTTCAGCCCCTCCTCATTGTCCGAGACTTAATGTCGGGGGAGGGGGGAGAGGGGTCTGAAATAAGTGGTATGGTATGGTGCCTCTACTGCTACATGTCAGGCTTGTGTGATTTTTCACCCCCCCCCCCCCGCCCCCCCCCACCACACAAAACCACTTCCTGCTCCGACACCCCTCTGAAATCCTGTTTACTACTGATATCAAAACCATTATTTCTCCCACCTATAAATTCATGCTGACGTGTATTAGCTTTTCCAATTGATTTAATTACCACGTTCTCCTAACCATTAGCCAATTAATTCAAAGGCTAGCCATTAGGCAACATACTCACGCCTATTTTCAAATGTGGAACAAGATTAATTGCCTATAATTTCACCATTGCATGCATGTTAAAACTTTTACCTAGCCTTTTCAATCTTATTTGCACAGGTTTTCGAACTTTTAGCCATTGACAGAGTTCCAAAGATCAAATTCACCTGCATTTAAAGCATTTTCTTGTAGCTACTGAGCTTCTTTAGTTGCAGAGCTCATTTTAGTCTCAGCCTGTATTTTCACGCACATAATTCCTGCTTTTCTCCATTCAAATCACAAAAATTCTACCATTCTCACATATTCAACAATGCCTCCCAAAAACAAAGGACCTGGGAAACTAGTAAGTCTGCTACTACATCATACAGTTTATTTTCACCATATACCTTTAGCAGATAAAGATTACAAGATGCATGAAACCTTAACTGATATTTAGCTTTTCAACCTATATTTTTGGTTAGAAGATAATTTTTTAGATAAATTAGATAAATAGGATTGTGGGACTCTAATATTCCTCATTTAATCTTTCCTCATGCCCATAGATGCCCAAAATTTTTTAGGAGATGTTAGGCTTGGTATATGCCATACCAGAGAGCCATCATAGCTCCTACAGGAGATGTTTTAATGACCATTGATGCCAAAACAAGTGAAAAAATGATTCAAGCCCCAAATACAGAAGATTCTACACCATTTTCCAGAGAAGCCTTAACAGAAATTTATCAAAAACTAGACTTTGCAAAGAGAGCTCAAACTTTCGAGCTTTTCATGACTGAAAATGACCCATTACCTAAGAAAAACACTCCATATCTAGCATCCATATTCCTTGGAAGAACCAGAGAAATCATCATAGTCACAACCTATCTTCTTGGTTATTATTTAGACCAATGGGTAGATGAAGCCATCATAGGGTTTTTGTCCATATTTTCCACTGATTCCAAACCCTCTGTCATTTTCAATTTTAGTTAGTTTATTGCAGATGCTATTCATGATCATTTTGTGAAATTCACAACTAAAGAGGCTTTTAGCTATCCCTTTGTGTTAGTCTATTTATTTTTGTACTCTCAGGGGGGGGGGGGAATTTAAGTTTTCTCTACAAAAATTGGATGAAGAAGGCCACCAACAGTCAATTATTTTCTAGACTTCATTAGTCATAAAGGAACAGAAAGAATATTCTTATAAAAAGTTTGTGGAATTATTTCTCTAGCCAACATTCAGTTTGTTGAATAGCACCTCAGAGCCAAGTATTAGTGAGGAGATCATGAAGGTATTGCAGTTATCAGATCAAGCTAGGATAGGGGATTGGTATCTTTACCAAATTTATATAGAGCTCAGAGTTTATGGATGTTAACTTCCCCCTTATAAGCTGCCCAAATTCCTCCCCATGAGGATTTTTGCACTAGTATATATTAGAAAAATGATTAATGTAGATGAAGTGCATTTTGTCTCTGCTAAGAAGAAGTGATAGTTTAAAATCAAAACATAGATAGGTCCTTTTATCTATAATAGTGGAGCAACAGAGAAGAGGCAGATAAATTTTTGAAGGAAATGCAACTTAGCCCAAGATTTACTTAGTCTTATAACCAAATTGTTTTCATCTCTAAATTGAGGGAGGAAAATAAATCAACAACATGCTTTCATACACCAAGGCCAGAGATTGAAAAGTACATGAATAAACTTGAGTGGATAGAAGGCACACTATAAGAGGCCGAGGAGTAGACATTATCTACATCAACATTGCAGAATCCAATTGCACAGGAAAGAGCAGGGAAGAGAGTTAGAGAAGATCAGTCATCTCCAATGACTGATTCATCAAGAAAAGAATTCAATATTCCCAACAAGAAGAAGACAAAGTTAAATACGAAGACCAATCCCAGCAAAGATTTAGAAAAATAAGTGATCATTATTACGGAAGCAACACCTCCTCCTACACAAACAGGTGATAAAGTTACTGCTGCTACTCCTACTACTTCTATTGTTTCTAAAGAACAAGAAACAACAACTCCTAAAGAGCATCAAACATCATCTACTCAAGATCAACAGAAAGCCATGCAGATTAGCACAACTACTATAGGGGAGAAAGAAAAAGAGAATATTTTCTTGGATACTTTCCAAGAAATGAAGTTGAAGAATGAAATGTTGAAGACAAGTACCTATAACTATTTTTGGAAACAGACTCCTAGTTGAAAAAGTAGGTTTCTTTCAGCCTTTGATTATGAAAATGGAAAAATGAATTTTGCATTCCTTCAAGAATAGATCTCACAGTCAAAGTCAGAGGCTAATTATAATAAATATACATTTGAGTTTGAGAAAAAATAAATTCATCCAATAAACCAAATGGAGCTTCATAAGCAAACTGGTGAGATGATTTCATCAACTCTCACTAATACTGCTTTAAGTTTGTCTAAATTGCAAGTTTCTCTAGCAAATGTGCAATCACGACTCAAATTGGAGAAGGTGTCTTCACTTGCAAAAGACACAAGAATAAAGACTCTAGAAGACCTGGTGGTGAAGTTTGGATATGATCCTTCTAATGTGAATGTTATTGAATAGATCATCAAGAAGAAAATGTTGATATAGAAACATTGAGAAAGAAATTAAAAATCCCTGCTACAGAAGATCCTATGGAAAAGGATATTGAAGAAAATGAAAGTCAAAAGATAGATATGATGAAGTTAATAATGGAACAGAATTCCAAACTAAAGCAAATGAAATCAGAGTTGGAGAAGATGATCGAGGAAAAGGAAGTAGCAGTGAAGACATCAAAGGTCGCTTTAGAAGAAGTGCCACTAGCAGCTATTCCAATAGCTCAAACTTCTACAGCTAGTACTGAATATGGAGCTGAGCATCTTACTAAAGTAGTTCAAAACATGTCTATTCAGGATGAAGAAATCAAAAATTTGCAAGATCAGTTAAAATTACTGCAATTATAGAAGACTAATGCTGATAGCTCCCATACAACTGAAGCACAGAGGGCTAAAAAATTGATTGAAATACTACAGAAAGAATAGGAGTCCTCCATTGGTAATACTTTGGGTCAGGTAAAAGAATTTATATGGGAATACATCACAAAGTCCATCATTGAGATTTGGCCAAGCATACAAATCATCTTTGAGCAAAAAGAGTTGATCCAGAAGGAAAATGTAGCCATAACAACAATCAAGGAACAACTGGGAGATAAGCCTACTGCAACAAACAATATCATCAGTTTTCCAAATTCAAAGAACATATATGAGTTAGATTAATTGGGCATTGAGGATAGAACAAAAGCCATTCTAGAGGTGAAGAGAGTGCTGACAAAGAAGAATTTGATTCTTCAATTGGAAGAAAAATGCCACAGTCTGGAAGTTATAGTTCAGAGATTCTTTAGTACAATAGAATCTCTAACACATAAAGGATTGCCTTCACTCTTTGTAATTAATGATAAACTGATTACTAGGGATGATTATGGAAAAATACTTCAAGAGATTTCGAGGGATACTGCCAAGTTTTCAAATATTAAAGGCACATTAATAGGAAAAGCATTGTTGGGAGCAATAAGCAATGATATTTATATTCAATATGAAATCACAAATGTCTTTGTTGTGAAACCAAATTTTTCCAAATAAACTGAGGCAAATGAAATTTACCATAGGGTAGTTAAATTAACTATCCCTAATGAAGAGCGTTGGGAAAAATTATGTGAATTTCAGGAGTAATTGATAAAAGTGGAAAAGTCAGTTTTGATAGATCAATAGTCAACAGATGGACAACGCAACCCATGATTGTCTTCTTCAGCAACAGTTTTCAGTTATAGTCAATGAAAGCACAATATATTTAATTTATTTACCATTATGGAGTTAGAGTTAATTAGATAATAAAGTGTTGTCAGTTGGATAGCCTTTAATGTAACAATTGTATTTTATTTTTCTATATATACTTCGATGTACGAATTATTTCTATTGGATAATCGAGTTTTGAAAACTCTGTGTATCATTTGTGGACCTTCTATTAATGAAAATCAAAGGATTTTACAGAAATTGTGTGAGATTCATGTGGTATTTTATTAAGCACTGCACCTTTCTCTGTAAATTCATTTCCATTCCATATTCTGTGTAAAACCTTATTCAGTTTATAAGTAGAAATCAGTCAAATTCTCTATTTATTAAGTTCTTTACAATGTGTCTTTCTTTTGATGAATGAATTCATGTAAAAATTCCCATTCACACTTCTCTGTTTTCTACCACTATACATCAAATGAAAAATTTAATGTGCTTAAATAGATTGCCTATATTGCCTTGCTCATTTTTCTGCAATACAGTCTTTGAGATCACATTTAGCTTTCACTGAATATAAATTTTATCCAACAAACAAACATCAAACAAATCTTAAAACAAATAAATTTATATCTAGCCTAATATCTGGTACTCAGCGCTAAAATTGAATAGTTAAAAGTGACACAGAGAGAGTCCTCTCTGGTTAGGTAGGGCTAGCTGCCTAGCTAAAAGTTGATCTGTGGTTAGCTTTCTTCACTCCTAATTTCAGACTAGGAAGTTGGGGAGAGTGATAACAGGTGGCATGTCTTAGGGACACTTTCTGACCTTATCTTAGGGAAAAAATACATCTTAAGTACAATGACCCTAAGAATCCAGTAGTCACTGTTCAAATTCAAGGTCGCAATTTCCCAAATACACTGGTGGACTAAGGAGTTTCTATAAACATCTTAATTGTGGAAACCTACAATATCCTCAGGATAAAAACCTTGAAGTTTATTTCCACTTTATTATTATTAGCTAACAAATCAATAGTCAAGCCAGAGGGCACTCTGGAAGATGTTATCATTTCTATGGATTCATTGGAATACGTAGTAGACTTTCTGGTTATAAATCCTAGGAATAGACTAGATGGGCATTATTTGATATTAGGGAGGCCATGGTTAGTAGCAATAGACACATACGTATGATGTCAGATAAGAAATATGATGATTACAAAAGGTACTACTGTAAAAATTCTTGTGTTATACCCTCCTACTAAACCCAACTTGCCTATTGAAAATTATCAGTTATTCCCACACAAATATGAGGATGAAAACTTACGTTCTCCTCTTACCTTGGATGAAGATATTAAATTTGAAATTCAAAATGAGGATGACACAATTAGTGGATTTATTAGAAAATAATATATTATTTCGAATCCAATATTTCAAGCGTTGAAAGCCATACTTGATAATGAGGCTCAGGAAGATCCACTAGAGGTTTTGATTGATAACCATATACCTATGATTGTTGTCCATAACAATGTTAATTTTGAAATCGAACCAAGTAAAACCCTGAATGTTAATTCCAACATGGATGATCAACAACATGAAAATATAATTCAGATTCTCTAGAAATTTAAACAGGCTTTTTCTTGGGAGTACTCTAGAAGGGAATCGATCTGCAATTATGCAATCACAACATTTATATAGAAAAATATGCTCGTCCTATTAAAAAACTGCAGAGAATATTAAATCCACACCTTAGGGATGTAGTTAAAAAAGAACTAAAAAATCTCTTGGATGTCAACTTTATATATCCTATTTTAGACAACTAGGGGGTTTCACCACTTGTTTTCGCCCCTAAGAAAAACTGTAAATGGGGAATTTTTGTGGATTACAGGGAACTGAATAAGTCTATGCAGAAAGATCATTTCCTCATTCCATTTATAGACTAGATCCTCGACACTCTTGTTGGGAAGAAATTATTCTCCTTTATAGGTGATTTTAGTGGTTATAATCAAATTCGAATCACTCCCAAAGACTAGGATAAGACCACATTTACCTGTCCTTGGGGAACATTTGCATATAGATTCTTACCATTCAGGCTATGAAATTCATCAACTACTTTCTGTAGAAATTTTAATAAAAATTATGTATTGCCTAGATTCTCCTGACCTAACAATTATATGCCATTTTTAAATACATAATTTCTTCTACAAAAAAACCTTGCAGAATTTAAAACACGATCTCCAATTGCAATATCAAGAAGAAATATCAACCACACATAACGCAATTTTTTTTACCGGAAAAGCGTAAAGCTAAAAACCCCACAATCATATATTATGTATATATCATGGATCATGAAAAAATATCATACAAAACTCTAATCCAAGAGCTCTCAGTACAATATACAATCGTCTCACACTATCATACGAAAATTGTTAAATACATGCGCGAATTTACTGCCTCTAGATAGCCTACCTCCACTGTGCAATCCCTACTGATAGAAATCCTTGAATGAATGGAATCCTACTTTCCTTGGCTGCGCAATCCTCATGGGCACATCCAATGTGTGTGTGGTTGCATGATTTCACCCACTAATGTCACAACTGATAGTCAAACTGTCCCTTTCACCTACATCTCAATTGGGTCTCCACTAGATCTGACATGCATGTAGTTAATAGTAGTAAATATTCAGTTGCATGTGAGACCACTAATTTTGAATTAATTCAGTGATCTATCACTATTGTATCGTGATCTACAACTAGAACAACTGATTTTAACTTACTTAATTGAGTTAAACTACTTTACAACTCACATAACTACACATCCAACTCTGTTACAACTTCGAATCACTCAGTTACAACTAATTCCACTTGCATGTCACACCAAGCAACCTTTGAACTTGAATTTCCTATAGCTAACTGATTTTCCACTTCAATTAACTATTTCCAAGTGCTCATTGAGAATATATTAATGTTTATTGTCCAAGTATTATTAAGGGATAGTAATATTCGACATGCATATATAAATAGACATGCGATCTATAAATAGAACTCCCACATACATCTAAAAATAGAACATCATCTATAAATAGAATTTGATCACCATCTATAAATAGAAATAATCTATAAATATAATTTTCTCATGCATTCTAAAAATAGACTTCCACCTAAAAATAGCCTGACGCTCCATCCTAGTGTAGTTGCATAATTTTCACTAGGATCTTCTTGTTGAATCTCAACACTCCCTCTCAACAAGAAATGGATTATCCTTCACCCTGATCCTATCTCTATGGTATTCGAATTTTCTCCTGGTGAGTACCTTCGTCAGAATATCTACATCCTAATCTGCCGTAGGAATGTACTGAAGCAACATGATCTTCCGTTGCACACAATCTCTGATATGATGATACCAGATATCTATATTCTTAGACCTATCATGAAACACAAGATTAATCGAGAGTTTAATGCAACTATGATTATCACGATGAATCATTGTAGGATCTAAATGAGAACCAAATTAACCAACCAAGATCTTTCTCATCCAGATAGCCTCACATGTAGCTTAACTTACTTCCATGTATTCTTCTTCCACTGAGCTAAGTGTCATGGATCTTTGTTTCCTGTTGTACCATGAAACAGCTATAGATCCAATACTAAAGATCCCCCCTCATGTGCTATTTATATATGTTTGGCTACCTGCCCAATCTGCATCCATGAAGCCATGCAACTTCACCTCATCCGTCTGTCTATACCATAAGCCATACTCAGATGTGCCCCTCGGGTATCTCAGGACATGCTTGCCTGCCTTCCAAAAGAGCTTAGTAGGATTAACCATAGCTTGACTTAGCTAGTTAACTGCATAGCATATGTTCGGTCTCGTATTCACTAAATACATTAGCGAACCCACTAATTATCGATAAACAGTAGCATCCACTACCTCTCCAGATGTAGCATCCTCTTTCCTCCGATTTCCTAGAAGAGGAGTATCCATGGGTTTGCAGCCCTCCATGTGAAACTTACCCAGTATATCCCTTGCATACTTGCCTTGAGACACAAAAATTTCACCATCTCGTTGCCATATTTCCAATCCAAGGAAATAATGAAGGAGGCCCATTTCCTTCATCTTGAACTCCTTTGCAAGGTCCTCCTTGCATGAGTGTATCAGCTGCTCACCACCAGTCAGTATTAAATCATCAACATAAAGAACAATGATTAAAAGCTTACCCTCCACCACAATTTAGTATAGGTTTGCATCTACCTCACTCTTGATGAAGCCAAGTCTAGTGAAATAGCTGTCTATCCAAGTGTACCAAGCACGGGGTGCTTGCTTCAGCCCATACAATGTTCTTTTGAGTTGGAATACATGTGAATCGCTGCTAAATATCTCAAATCCTTCAGGCTGCTCTATGTACACCTCTTCCTCAATGATCCCATTGAGAAATGCAGTCTTTACATCCATTTAATGAATGCGCCAACCCATCTGTGTGGAGAGAGCAAGGATGGTCCTTATGGAATAATACTGTGCGATAAGTGAAAAGTTTTCTTCATAATCAATCCCATCGATCCGTGAGAAGCCCCACGCCACAAATCTGGCCTTATATTTCTCAACACTCCCATCAGTAGCTTGATTTACCTTGTAGATCCATCTTGAACCTACCACTGATTTATCAACCGGCCCAAGAACAATTTCCCAAGCACTATTTCTGACAATGGAGTCATACTCCTCCACCATTTCATATACCCATGTGGGATCCTACACTTCTTCTTGAAAGGAAGATGGCTCAGTCACAGTACATTTTCTCATAGATCCATGTATCCAGTAAATTAGTTAGGAGATTTTCTTTTTCTGCACTGTGAAGTAGGGGATCCTACATTTTGCGCAGCATCAAATCTCAACCTATCAGCTTCTGTGGTATGCCTTCTACCACTTCTGATGTTTGGCCCTCCGTGAGTGGACTCCTCCATCCATGAACCTCCTCCTGTGGCTGATCCACATCTAGAGACTCATCTTTGGGAATGAATAGTTCCTCCTCTTCATGCAAGTCTAGCTCCCTCTCAAGCAACAACTGCATGAATTTCCCCTCATCGAATTTTATATCCCTTCGCATAACAATCATCTTACTGTTAGGAAAATACACAGGATAATTATGGGGTGTTTCTGTGTACCCCACAAATATCCCAACTTCAACGATCGGCTCCAGCTTCTTATTGGAATTCTTGGTCACATGCACATAAACAAATGAGCCAAAAATATTAAAGTGTGAAACATCTGGTTTCTTACCAGTGAAAGCTTCTTCAGGTGTAATCGTGCCAAGTACTCTATTAGGACAATGGTTTTACACATAAACCGTAGATTTTCATGCTTCCACCCACAAATACATTGGTAGGACTTGATCATGCAACATCGCTCATGCTGCACCCATGATCGTTTTGTTCTTCCTCTCCGTGACTGCATTTTTCTATGGGTTATGAGGCGCTATGAGTTCTCTTTGATTTCATTCTTTGCTGTAGAAGTATTTGAATTTGTTAGAGATGTATTCTCCACCATTATCGCTCCTCAGAACCTTCACTTGCTTCCCTAACTCTTTCTCCACCAATGCCTTAAACTCACATAACTTTGAGAATGTTTGATCCTTCCTCTGCATGAAGAAGATCCAGCATTTACAAGAAAAACCATCAACAAAAATAACATAATACCTATGTTTTTCTATTGAAGGAACCGATAATGGTCCACACATGTCTGTGTGAACTCTTTCCAGGATCACTGAAGCATAGTTCTCCTTTTCATGAAAGGTGGACTTTACATACTTCCCCATGCTAAAACCCTTGCACTAATATAACTAAACAAGTGTTCCCATTGGAACTCCAGTATATATTTGTTGCATGATTTTAAAGGCTCCATGATGAATATGGCCCAATCGGTTGTGCCATAATTCGCCCTCATCTCAGCTCACCACTTTTTCTCCCTTGCCCACAATGGCAGTGCATTCATCTACCTCCAACTTGTAAAGATTCTTAACTTGAATCCCTATTCTCTTGGTTTGACCCATTTCTTTATGTTTTGGGAAAGATTTTCCATCGTTGAAAACAACATCATAGCCTCTTTCCTCCAACATTGCGACTGAGACCAAATTTTTCTTCAGACCTAGAACATGCATAAAAATGGTTTACCTGACTCCCTCCCAAAGGTAATGGTACCAATGTCGACCGCACTGTATCGTCCATCATCACCCATCTCTATATGCATTTGGATATATTTCTCCTCCAAGTAACTGAAAAGCTCCTTATCTCCCGTCATGTGGAAGGAAGCGCCACTGTCCAGATACCACATCTATCCCAATGAAGTTAACACCATGCATGCGATCGAAGAGAAATCAAGTTCAAATTTCGAGGCAAGGGCCTCACCAGCTATAGCTCTAGCATCCTTCTTGTTATTCTTCTTCTATGGATATTTAGTAGTGAGATTCCCATGTTCATGACAGTGAAAACACTTCACCTTAGACAAATCCAGCTTCTTGCCTTTAGAGTCGGATTTTGAATGGAATTTATTTCTATTCCCTTTCCTTGCCTTGGCAGTGAAAGCACAATGCTATTCATCATCATGCTTTTATGAAGACCCATCTTTGGTGTTTTTCCTGAGCTCATCCTACACTAGATCCGACCATAGTCATTCCCAATCTGGCATTTTTTCCTATCTGTTTGTACAATCTTCATAAATGTGCCAACTCTTAGGAAGTACCAAGGGAGCCAAGCTCACCAAATCATCATTATCAATAGTGGTTCCTACACTCCCTAGTTCATCCCGACATTGGACAATCTTTGTGAGATACTTTGGAATGTTTTGGCCCTTTTCCATCTTGATCTTCCTGAGTTTATCTTTCAGCGCCAATTTCCTATGGTCGCTGCTACTTTGGAAAAGATCTGTAAAAGCCTTCCACATAGCATATGGTGTGGCTTTCTCATGAAGGCTTGAGAAAATGTGGTCTCGTACACCTTCCAATGGAATCCTTCTCGCCTTTGCCACTTTCTTATGCCATGCATCAAGTAATGCATCATCCATCGAAGTGGGCTTAGGAACATTATTGTCGATGAATTCCTTCAAGCCATTATCTTTGAGCACCACCTCCGTCCTATCCTTCCTTGAAATTTAGTTCGGGATGCCCTCGAGTGCGTACTCTAGCCAGAAGCCATTGAAATCTATTTCAATGTTTACTCAACTATACCACCAAGAAAATCTTTCTGTAAATTTGAATTGTTTCCATCAACTAACTCAACTCCTACTTCAAAATTGAAATCTTCTGTGCTCTGATACCATGTATAAATTTTAATTGAAATTATGTATTTCCTGGATTCTCCTGATCTAACAATTATATTATACTATTAAATATGGAATCGCTTCTACAAAAAAAAATATTGCGCAATTTAAAACACGATCACCAATTTCAATATTAAGAAGAAAGATCAATCAAACATAACACAGATGTTTTTACTGAGAAAGCATAAAGCTAAAAAATCCACTATCATATCTTATGTATATATCATGGATCATGAAATAATATCATACAAAACTCTAATCCAAGAGCTCCTAGTACAATGTACAAGCGTCTCACAATGTCATGCGAAACTTGGCAAATACATGCGCCAATTTACTGCCTCTAGACAACATGCCTCCACTGTGCAATCCCTGCTGATAGCAATCATTGAATGAATGGAAACTTGCTTTCCTTGACTACGCAATCCTCATGGGCACATTAAATGTGTGTGTGGTTGCATGAGTGCACCCACTAATGTCACAACTGATAGTCAAACTGTCCCTTTCACCTACATCTCAATTAGGTCTCCACTAGATCTGACATGCATGTAGTTAATAGTAGAAAATATTCAGTTGCATGTGAGACCCCTAATTGTGAATTAATTAATAATAAATTCACTGATCTCTCACTAGTGTATCTTCAGTTACAATTAGCACAACTGAGTTTAACTCACTTAACTGAGTTAAAATACTTTACAACTCACATAACTACACATCCAACTCCGTTACAACTTCGAATCACTTAGTTACAACTAATTCCACTTGCATGTCCCACCAACCAACCTTTGAACTCGAATTTCCTATAGATAACTGATTTTCTACTTCATTTAACTATTTCCGAGTGCTCATTGATAATAGATTAATGTTTATTGTCCAAATATTATTAAGGGATTATAATAGTCGACATGCATCTAAAAATATACATGCAATCTATAAATAGAACTTGAACATACATCTAAAAATATAACATCATCTATAAATAGAATTTTCTCACCATCTATAAATAGAAATCATCTATAAATAGAATTTTCTCATGCATTATAAAAATATATGCATTTTAAGTATCTTCTATGATTTAACTAGTGAGGCAGTTGAACTGTACATGGATGAATTTACTCCATATGATAATGAGTTTGATCACGCCTTACATAATTTAGAAAAGGTTCTTGAATAATGCATTTCTACCAGATTGAGCCTTAGCCATGAAAAATGTCATATGATGATGATCAAAGGTGTAGTTTTGGGGAACTATATTTCTGTTACAAGTATTCAAGTGGATCAAGAAAAGATTGAGGTAATTATTATGTTGTCTACACCTTATATGCCAGTCTACACCTTATATGCCAACTAAGGTCCAAATTTTCCTTGGATATCCTACTTATTATCACAGGTTTCTAGAATTCTTTTCAAAAATAGTAGCACCACTATATGTTTTCACATGAAATTTTAAATTCGGGTGGACAGAAAGATGTGATGCTTCTTTTGCATAACCTAAAAATTTGGTCTCAATAGCCCCTGTGTTAAGAGGACCACACTAGAAATTTCCTTTCCATATTTCATCAGATGCACCATAAACAAAATAAGGAGTTGTTCATGGACAGGAGGAAGACAAAATTCCCTATGCCATTTATTATATCAACAAAATCATTACACCGGAAAGAATTAAATTATATAGTGAAAAAAAAATAGTTGTTGTGTATTCCATTAACAAATTTTGTCACTATATAATGGGATATCCAGTCTTCCTATATATTGACCATTCCACTATTAGATATATAACTAATAAACCTATCACTAATGGCCAAATAACTTGATGGTTGTTGTTATTGAAGGAGTTCAATATTACCATAAAGGATTGAACAAGAAAGGAAAATCTCATTGCAGAATTTCTTTCTAGAATACCTAAAACATATGATCGTTCACGGGTGGAAGATCAATTTCTAGATGAACACACATTTTCCATAAAAATCAAGATGCCTTGCTATGTTGATGTGGAAAATTACCTGGTAGTAGGAAAACTTCTAGTGCACTTTTCACCTAGGAATAATAAACTTATTATTCAAAGAAATGCACGATTTTCATGGATTGATGGATACCTCTTTCATACGGGGTATGATTTTTAGATACACAGATGCATCAAAGAGGACAATATTTATGACATTATCAGAGCCTGTCATTATGACCCTTGCTGGGGGGATTTTGTTGATCGAAGGAATAGACATAAAATATTCCAAATGGTCTATTATTGACCAACGATATTCAAAGATGTAAAGAAGAATGTCCGAAGTTGCAATATTTTTCAGAGGATGGGTCGCCCCATTTAAGTTGATGAGATGCCCTTCCAGCCGTGACTTGTAATAGGACCCTTTGAAATATGCGCATTTGGTTTTGTTAGTCCCTTTAACGCACCATAAAATCAAAAGGTGTACATTTTGGTATGTACATATTACGTGACTAAATGGGTGGAAGCAGTATCTCTTCCGAAAACTATAGAAGAAGCAGTCATGAGCTTCTTATTCGAACTATTTGTGCAATAGACGACCTAGAGAAATAATAAAAAATGGGGGGTCAAAATTCACTGCTCACAAAATTCCCTCTACTTTACATAAATATTAAATTGACCACAGAGTCACTTCTCCTTACCATCCTCAAGCAAACAGAAAGGTGGAAAGTACCAACAAGGTTCTGGAGGAAATTTTCACCAAAATAGTATATTCAGACCACCGAAACTGGGCAGCCAAACTCTTAGAGGCCTTATGGGTATATCAAACAAAATGACACAATACTAATGGTCATTCACCATACTACCTTGTTTTCGGCGAGGATCCTATTTTTCCTATTGAATTCAAGATTAAGACTCTCAAAAATGTAAGAGAAGTTGGACTGGACTTCACAGAAGTGAAAAAAACAACATTTACAATAGCTCAATGAATTGGATGAGATGCGCCTATCGACCCAAAAACACCCAATGGTTATTCAATAGGAGTGGGCCAAGTGGCATGATCGCCTTAATAAAAAGAAAAATTTTCAAAAAGGCGGTTGTGCGCTATTGTATGACTCCATATTTCAATATTTTCTAGGAAATTTTCAAACGAGATGGTTAGGACCCTATGAGATTATTGTAGTATGTGACAATGGTATAGTGACCTTGACCACTATTGATGGTTTTGATGTCTATTTTCTTGCTAATAGACACTGAATCTTTATATCTCATAAGCATTATGCGAGAGTCATTTTTGGATCATATAAGTAATGATTCCAATTTACAGATCGTAGCTATTTGGGGAGGTAACCGCACAGCTACATCTACCTGAAATTTTCAAAGAATCCTTTTATTTTGTACATAATGTGTATGTTTTTATGAAATGTATGTTTTTTTTTTAATTTTAAAAAATAAAACTATATTCAATACTAATAGTAATAATGAACTAAGGGAAAAAGGGGTGGATTTTAGTTTTATGTAAAATTGTTGTTTATTTGGCCGCAGATGTTGTCCCTGCACTGTTTTTCCCTTAGTCACATCCATTGTTCCTTTTATAACAACTTGCTATTTCCATTAGCCACACTTGTTTTTCCTTTGGTTGCAACTATTTTTCCCTCGTTGTTGTTCCCTTAGTCACAACCACTGTTCCTTTTTATAACTGCTTGTTATTCCCTTAGTCACAATTATTGTTCCTTTGGCCACAGTTGTTGTTCCCTTAGTCTGAACCATTGTTCCTTTTTTATAACTGCTTGATGTTCCCTTAGTTACAGTTGTTGTTCCTTTGGCCTCAATTTTTGTTGCCTCACTGTTTTTCCCTTAGACACAACCGTTGTTCCTTTTTATAACCGCTTGTTGTTCCCATTTTTCACAATTTTGGTTCCTTTAATCGTAGTTGTTTTTCCTTCACTGTTGTTACCTTATTCATAGAAATTTTCACATTTTATAATAGTGGGAGTAATTACAAAGGAAATCAATAAACTCGAGCATCTGAGGCCCAAACCGAGAAATTTGTTTCTTTCGCAGAAACTCAGATGGAAGAAATCCTTGTTGTTACTATAGGAACACAAACTCACTTGGATGTATTATACATCAATACAATGACTGCTGAAGCGACTATTCAAACAGAGTTGTTATTTATTATTCAAAGAAATACTCAAATAGAGCTTGTACCACCTTATACCCCCTTAATTTTCGATGCTATAATTTGGGTGTTAAATAAGAAGTTGTAAGAACATCAGGAAACCATAACACAATATCAAGAAGAAGTAGTTCCCGGAAATGAACATCGGGAATTAATGAAAAAATTTAAATCATTAACAGTCACTGATGATGAGACTTATGTTTAATTGAGAGCAACAAAGAAAAAGGTAAATATTGTACAAGGCCAGCTAGAAAAATCCCTGGAGCAAACAAAGCAGGTATTTTCCATTTATTCTGATATTTTGTCCTGCAGATGCCCAACTAAAAACTATGTTTTTTTTTTATTAGAGCGATATCTTTTACTCAGGGTTAAGGTCGTTCTATCTGGACAATCTTATGAATTTAATAATGTTTCTGATTTTATTAAGTATTTTCAACAACACGATGATTACATGAAATATTTCTTATGTGATTTATATATGCACAACTTCTTTTTGGAAGAGAAAATAGATGAAAACCCTAGTCCTTTCATTGGTGAGGTGCAATTTCAGGCATTCATCTTTTTATCCAGAAATAAGATAAAATGGTCCAAATTTCATAATATATTTCAACATAGAGAAAAGGGGCTTGACCTTTGGGTCAGGGGGGAGCCAAAAAGCCCTCTGCACTTGCTTATTAAACAAAAGAAGCTTATGGAGCAACTCGACGTTGTTACTTCCCTATCTCTTATCCATAATGATGTTCTACAAACTGCACTAGAGTATTTTGAGGAATTTAAAGTGGAAGCCCTACAAGCTGCTAAGGAGAGGTGGAAGATGTCCACTAATGAAGTAAAAAATAAGGAAAATTTTAGGTTCAGGAACTTCCAAGAAAAAGTAAGCAAAATGTGGGCTTACGCTCATTTGGTCCTGGTAGAAGGCTCAAATTGGATTGGATCTAGGTATCTATGTCCTACAATTTGGTATCCTCTAGATGATTACAAGGCTGAATACGATCTACCAGAAGCATGTACACCCAAATCATTATGATAAATCAAAATTAGGAACAGATTCAGACACTATGGCGAGCATCCTTACCTAACCTACTTCTTAACCCTACTACATAGAAACCATCTCTTTGCATGAGGTCATGCAAAAAGGTAAGATGGGGGGTCATGTTTTGGCTTGGAATTGGTATAATTATTCAACTCATTTCCTTAGTTGATAATTAGTTTTGGCAAGCTTTTTTAGCTTAGGTTATAAGAATTTGAATACTAAGGAGTTTTAGAAAGGAATTAATAACTGTTTTGATATTTTTCTCTATAATGAAGAAATTTGAGTATCAAAGATGTTATTTACTCATGATTTGGGTTAATATATGGGCAGGAATTATTGACTTTAATTGTTGTTCCCTGAATCACTAAGGACACTCGAGCCATAAGGCAATCGTTTGGACTATTTGTGATGTGTTGAAAAAGTATCCACACTTCATATGCACGAGACATTTGGAGAAGGGGCATAATATGTTATTTTGGAAGGGATGTTGAATACTGTATAGCTTGAATCAAGCATCCTGAGAATCTTCTGATTCTCAGTATACCTTCACTATTTTAAATCATATTGTAATATAAAATCACGATTAAACTCTAGTAAAAGATGTAAAACTCGGAATATCCACAGTAGTCATTTTTAGTCTACGTTTCAAGTCTAAATCAAGATTCTGTGCTTGAGGAATGAGAGATCTGCTTCTCTTCTTTGAATTTTGATCCTATTTTTTTCGAGATTACGAATCTCAGTCCATGTATACCTTCCATACTAGGTAAAAATGCTAGATTGGAGGTTTCTGTGGTGTATTTTTTCAGATGTAAAACTCGGAATATCCACAGTAGTCATTTTTAGTCTACGTTTCAAGTCTAAATCAAGACTCCAAAAGAGTTAATCATTATTTTCAAATTGTAAAAGGTGACTAAGGAAATATATTGTCTTGAATTTTCACACAAGTTATTGTAACTTATTGTTACGCATTAATGAATATTTTGGTGATCTAGTTTTAATCAAGTATATTGAGTTAACTTAAAGAGAATTAGATTCCAGAGACCGTGGGCCTAGTCCTATAACAATTACTATCTTCTATATATTATTATTCCTTCTCACTCTCATTTTTTACATGATTTATTGTTCCTTTATGTGAACTACATGATTTACTGTTCCTTTTTGTGAATTACCTTTTCTTAGATTTATTGTCAAAATTTTCGAATAACTGCAATGAATAGCGATTAGAAAAATTTTCATTTACAACATTACATTTCCTTATTATTTTCTGCAACAAAGTATGGATTTCTAGTTTTAGATAATTTAATGCTTTTTCATGGCGATTTCACTTAGTTTATCATATTTCATTTCCCATCATATTCCATTCCGGTTTTAGAGACACCAATTGTTGGGTTGAATTGACTACTACGCAAAAATGCTTCTTCGACAACAGAAATAATTATGGGTGATCAACATCTCCACAAGGATTATGACCTCGTATATATAAAATGATACATACAGATTTAGCAATGATACAAGACCTCACATGATTATTACATGACCTCAAGGCTCATAACCATATCAACCAAAATATAGTACAATACGAGTACATGGCTTCATGAGAATTTACATGAATACATCAATGAAATACATAGTTTCTATAATAATATCCTATGGAAAATGACTCAAACACATAATACATCATGACAATTGCTCTCATCATTAGCTCATACATGGCTGCAAAATGATTCCATGAGACTCTTCATATAATAATCCTATCACCATTATGACTAAACAACTATGGATTGGAATCTTAACTAACACATAATGATGAAACAATAGAAAATACATGGTTGTAGCATTGGACCGATGCAACAACTCAAGGTGGTTGGTCCATGTCTTCAAGTCATCTCAATACATCGCAGTAATGATCATAATCTATGAATGATTGCATATATTTCAACCAATCGTTAGTGGAAACCAAAAAGCACATACATTGGTGAAAAAACAAAGTTTCTGTTTGTCCTCATGAAAAGACATATAAAGATGCTACAAAAACATGAGTGGAAATGAATGAAACATAAGATAAATTACAGAATCATAACACCATGCATAGCTCCCCCCTAGCTAACAAACCTTCAAAACATAGGTTGATCCCTGTGACCTAGGTGTATGAAGGTTAGAAATGAACTCATAAAGTGTTGTTGCAATTGTTGGCTGAATGGGGATGTTTCACCCTACCTTTACCATGAATTGTTATGCACCTTTATGCATTTTTTCTCATCTACGTAAAGGAAAGGAAGATTAATGTAAAATCAGACAAAATGAACTAACAAAGAAAAGGATGTTTAAAAAAACAGGAAATTGACTTGATGGTATCTTTTATTGGTGAACAAAGACAATGGACAGACAAAGACTAATGGAATCATGATGACTTCCAGAAGAAGCCACAAAGACGGAAGGAACCCACGTCCGAATAACTCAAGCGACATCCACAAGCAGATCATGTATATGAAAATATTGTTACCACCGTTGAATTCACCTTTAAAAGGTCGAAACGAACAAGATGGGGATATCATAGGGAGACAAGCTTTTTTAACAGACGCATTTGGACAAAATTGTCCAAACTTATCAATGTATTAATTTTTCAAATTTAATAAAATTTTTGGTATTTTTTGGATTGTCAATTTAATTTTTTTCCGTAGCAGGATTTTCCGTGCTTGGGCTCCAAATGGAGTTTCGCACTAAAATTTATGCTACACGTTCACTTACGTAACTTACGTTTCTACTGCCTAACACATTTTTCAGATATCATTTAATTGGACACACTGTGAAATAATAGCAGCCAGCTTTTCAGCTTCGTAACAGATGTCATTCATGCCTTCCTACTTCACAATCAACAATTCCACAATTATTTAGATGCTTCCCATCACTTCCATGCTTTATGTAAAAGTCATTAGTTTAGCATGACCGTTGTTCAATTTCGTGTTCAGCTGAAGTTGGATCCTTTCATCATTACCCAAGGTATCTAGTTGTTAAATAATTCGTAAAAGATGTCACTATTTAATTTGAAGAGAATTCTACCTAAAATTAGAGGTAAACAATTTTTGTTCAATTTATTGAAGTCAATATGGTTAAATTCGTAGACTTTTGTTCAATTCATCAAACAGGTTGTTCAATCGTAGGTTTCTCTTTCGCGCTTACTTAGATATAATATTTAAACAACATTTTTTCCATTTCCCTTTGAATTGATTGAACCGAGAATTAGATAGTCCTCTTCATGATAACATAGAGTAGTTGTTTGATATCACTTACATATTTTTCTCACACTCTTGAAATAATAAGACTTGCCTTGGGTTGACAATTGAATGAGAAGTACTGAATTTGCCCCGCAACAATCATCTTTATGACCCAACAGCAATCTCATACTCATGAAGTGACCAAATTCTTTCCTTGGAGGTTTTACACCCTCTAATAATTTTTTTAGTCTACTATGAATATGCAGAAATAATCACGTAATCAAGGAAATGAACTTTTCACTACTCAAGAGCTGTTTCTCCTTTCTTTTCTCCACACGGTCTTTAGTTACTTCTTCTTCCTTCACTTGCTTCCTTTCACTTCACTAGTCTTGTGTTAGATCCCTTTTTATTTTGTTTCGTTTGTCAATTTTTGCTTGAATAATGTAGCAAGAAACCATCTCTTTCATATGTCCAAATATATGGAAAATATAGTACCCATGTAACCAAGAAGATCAAATATTCTTCTGCTCATGCCGTATGTCAACCTTGCTTGAAATGCTTCTCCTCCATTTTTTAGATCTGCAACTCATATGCCTTGTGTCCAAATATTGTGGTGACATGAGAAGAATAACAACTACAAAAATTATGACACATTTGAATGCCAAACTAGCCAGTTATTGATACCTGCCGAATTATTTTTGATGTGGACTATACTTATACCTAGTAGTTAGTTGCAATATGTGCTCAAACTTTCAGATAGTTATATCATTGTACCTCATATATCAAAGGAACAAAAGAAATTTATTCTGAAATCTAATGGATCTTCCATGATCATCTCTTTGAGAAAATGTCTTCTGGATGTAGGAGCTCCTTGAGATTTTCTTCTCCGTTGTTGGTTTCCATTCGTTTGATTGGCTACTAGTTTTTCTTGTTTTTTGTTGTTATTCTTTTGTTTGCTAATCAGCTACTAGATGTTTCTGCTCTTTGTTCTCACCTTTGTTTTTGGTATTGTTTGTTATATTTTTCCGGATTATTCTTTGATATTTTTTCCTACATGCAATTTAGACTCACCATTTTGAAATCGAAGACTATATTTATCCAATGGTGATATTTGGATCTCAAGGAGATTATCCAAGCATATCGTGCCTTCATATTTTCTTTCAAGGAAAACACCCAGCCTTCTAATATTTCAACACCTTTTTTTTGTTTTCTTTTTCTTGGTATTTATTTCTCATGCCTTACTCAAATTTTTACAAGCCCAGACCAATTTTAATTTAAGCTCACAATCTCTTCTTGAGCTTTGGCCTCTTATCATCACAAATATGCAATAATTTTTCTTGATATTTTCATGTATATTTTAGTCTAGAAATCCTTAAATTTCCATGAATCTTAACATCATATTCACTATGCTTCAAAGTTATGGATTCAACATGAATCATCAAAATTATAACTCAAAATAAAAATCATTAATTTTTATACATTTAGGTTCATGATTTTATGATTTCTTCTCATCATCCGTTAATCATGCACTCAGAAGAATGAGACTCTAAACAATTTATTTTTTTGGAAGGTTCCTATTTTTTTTTCTTCTTGTTTTTATTCTCGTTGCTCTTCTTCTCATTTTCCTTATTGTTTTTAGTGCCATCACCAAATGTGGCTTCTAAATGTCCCACATTTCTTCGCACGCGTTTCAAACCCACTAGTATTTTCATATCATCAGACAAAGACTGTTAGATTAATATTCAGCTTTTGCATTTCGATGCAAAACCTTTTACATGAAATTTGACCCTGCAACTCCTCTAAATACTACTCTCCAAATGTTAGATCCACAAGATAATAATTGGGATTATACATTTTATGCCATACTCTTGCAATTTCAGCAAGAGGAAGACAATCGAGACACAAAGATTTCTAGTGAAACCCTTTGGGAGAAACCACCCTTGTTGTCTTCTTTGCTTCAAATTTCGATATTGGCCGAAGAAATCGGTCTTTACGTAGCTTGTCGTACCCCATCAACATGGAGATTCAACCTCATATACAAAATTCCAAAACCCATCGACTAGGAGACCAATACTATCGACTACTGTACCTCGAACAATAATTTTTTTCTACAGATTCACGACCTACCATCAAATAAATGCCACCATGATCAACGGTCCTCACCTAACTACGTATTGGAATATCCAATCACTATTGGATGAGAAATTTTTCCTTTTCATTTAAGCTTCAACATTGGCTTTACTTTCCTCACGAGAATTCATTGCTTTCTCTACCATTATGCATGCCTCCTTTCATATATTTTCAAACTCGGATCCAAGACACTATACCAACAGAAAGAATATCTGCATACATTCTCTTTTAACAAGATATCATCAACAAATCAAAGATAAAAACCCACAAGAAGTAAGCTCCCCAAAAATAGAAAAAAATAGTGGACACATCAAATTTGATACCATCAAACACTCCCCAACAATATAATGATACATACTACCTTAGAAACATAAAACATAGGATATGCAATTAAAAGTACTTATAGCTCCTCAAAACAAATTTTGAGAGGATCAAATAAATGGTCCAACAACATGCCTAAAACTCATCTCTACTTCCAGCGTATTCCTAATTTCAGAATTATTTTGTAGCATTATTCGCATCCGATCACTATTCACTCATTAAAACTTGGACATAAACTAAAACATATATGATTTAATTAACGTCCTAAGCACAATCTCACTATAAAATATTTTTTCTCCACACATACCTAACATCTAACACCATCAACTCACAATCAATCATCACATAAACAAGGATCAAGTATATAAAAACTCGTAGGGTGAACGAGATTGGGGGGGACCAAGGGGTAAAATTAGATCAAATTAATACACTAACACCTGAAATTGTGTACTTCTTACATATTCACATCATCAGTATGCATTTTTTCAAACCATTTCCCCGACTTTTCCACCACCTTTGAATTTATAGTGAATATCTTTGTTAATTTCTTCTGAACAATGTATGTAAAATGCGTAATAAAATTCCACATAACCTTTAAGCTCCTACATAACTTAATCCATGCGATTGCGTCTATATCCACTCCTACAGGGCATGACTTTCACCAATTTAGGCCTTTAGCTTTCTCCTGCCATAGGCTTGTCTCCTTATCACATTGTTGTTAAGGATGAGGGAAAACATCATTTTCAATTTTAGACTCATACCATAAGTTATATTCTCTTCTCTAATATTTTTTCTTAAATATGATTTTGGCAAGGTCCAACTATAATTCTAATATCAAATATTGTTCCAGACATACACTCAACATCTAAAACCACTAACTCAAAACTAATCATGAGTTTTGTGACTGGGCTATATAAAATGTGGTAGGTGAAATTGAGATTGGGTGGACCAACGTAAGGAAAAAATTGGAACAAATAACCACTAACACCAAAAATTGTGCACTACATAGATCTACCGTGATGAATTTTTCAAACTATTATTTTCTGACTTTTTCAAAACAATTCTAGAAGCTTTATAGCCATTCTTCACTTCTTTCAACAAATATGGGGAATGCGAATAAAACCAAGAAAACCTCTGGGAAGCTCTCACAGGGCCTGAACTGAATGTGTAAGGCTCATATCCAGCTTCCTATAGGCTTCTGAACCCAGCAACCAGCCTTTCAATCTTCCCCACATGCTTGCCTTCTATGATTGCCTGCCAAGGATGAGGAAAACATCATTCTTCAACCCCGTAACCTATACCATTAGTCGTTGATTTCTTTCAAAATTTGTACTCAGTCTCCACCTCCCACATTTCCCTTCCGACACACTCCTGCGTGACAAAACATCCCTCCCAAGTGTCATTTCCAATTACCCTACAAGGGCTAAAACAAGGCTAGCAAGTGCTAAACAAGTTTCCATCATAAAACCTAAGAATAAGTTGCAGTGACTCTAACAAGACCACAGATCATAAGAGAACCACCATCAATCCACCACATCACTACAATAAGTCATTCTCATGGCATAGACATGAGGACTCATTGAATACCTAGTTGACAAACTCATCTATGCCATGAACATCACTAAACATGGTGACCCACACTACCAATTTAGAAACGTTTACCTATCCAAAAATAAATTTACCATCATTTACCACCATGAGTGTACCATGTGTCATCAACGCGTAAAACATCAATTTTAAATAAATCTTGAACACAAACTGTTACTATGATGTATTATTCCATTATAATCATCCCAATGTGAACTCAACAGCTCATTTATGTACATATGTTGAACTAATTTCTATAATGGCATCTGTTAAAAGTAATTGATTTTTCAACAGAGGATTATGCAAGGATATAAATTGCTTAGTACTTAATTATATATTATGAATAGTCATTTCAATTACAGTTTGGTTGTCCTCTTTCAAATGTCTAGCGGCCACCAATCATCCTGTCTTTTAAAGTTTATAATTATGTCTATATCACCACTCAAAGCTAAAATTAAGCATAATGAGGAAGGGAGTTAGTAGTTCCTTTGTATCTTTAAATATATCATGAATAAATTACAAGAATTTTTTAGATAAAAATTAAGTGTTTACTTTTTAGGAATGAAATGAATAAATATTATGATGGATAACTCAATAAATGCAACAATTTATGGTATAACTTGGTTAATTACTTATGTTTGGGGAATGAAATAACTCACTATTAATGGATAGTTGACTAAATAAATATTTATGGTGTAACATGGTTAATTTTTTATGTTTATTGTGACATAACCTCTAGCCTAATCTCTATTGTAAATAATATATGTCATTAAGAATAAAATGTGATGAGATATGGACAAAAGTTTCGCAAAGTTTGAGGAGGAAGTTGCTTTGGGAACGTGATACGGGTACAGTTTAACAACATGTTGGAAAATACCTAGAGGGGGGTGAACTAAGATATTTATCACATATTCAAACCTCATTTTTTTCATCACGTAAAACCCATATGCTATTTTTGTAACCTACATATGCGGATATCCTTCGTGCACTCATGACATAAGAGATCTAAACATGTGAAGGTCAATAACTTAGTTCTTTAATAATATCTATTCATCTTGTTAGTTATAAATACGTGTAGTAATGGCTTAATAACCATCACACAAAGCATCACACAAGAACACCGTGATTTTAGTAAAACCCAAGCCCATAGAAACCACCGCCCAGCTGTTTCACCCCCACATTTTAATATTAGAGAAAACATTCAGCAACATATGTGTCATGGACGCACCAAGACGTGTGCACCCACCTCGCGTTTCTCGCTACCAAATTCTCTCCCGGAAGGGAGCTCCAACCGACTCGTTTACCGAAACCTCTCCTCGGGAAGGAGCCACGACCGCTCCTCGCTACCACCCTCACCGGAAGGGGAGTCGAAACTTCCATCAAGGCTACAAAACCACTGCACTCTATGACCACGTTCATCACCTCACCTGATCCCAAAGCTTACAGGGAGCCACCGTGCCTGGCTAATTTTGTATTTTTACATGACCCGATCACACTCTTTAAGCGAAAACAACAAACATGAAACAAATGCAGCAGTAATCTCCATCCACCTACGATTGCAAGAAACCATGGAAGGATGAGATATTTTTACCACAGAGACCAAAGAACCTGCTTGCACGAATGCCGCTTTCCTTTCTCTCGATGTCGCGCATACACGCGCTTCCGTTCGTTATAAACCACGTATATCGTACACAGGCTGGCAGAGCGAACCGCCGAGGGTCGCTCTTCGTGTCGAAGCCGCGTACACACGCGCTTCCTCTTCTACGAACCAGTCGCATGGTAGGTTCTTCGTACTCTTTATGTCAGTAATTCTTCACAACAGACACATCACCTGGTGACTTTGATTCTCATCCCCGTGACGCATGTTCCCGCCCTCATCACATCTAATCATTCCACAAGCGCATCTAGCAACAAGGGTTAATACTTACATCCAGATCCCCTTCTTCACTGGCCTGGTGCATCATAATATCCGCATCTATCATTCAACCGTAAATTTTTCTTCATTCAGACTACTCTTCGTAGAGAAGTATTCATTCAACCCTGTACATCTTGCACTCAATACAATTTCATGATTTGTAAGAATAACTTTTCTTCCTTAGGTTTTTACCTTTTTGAATACTATGGGAGTTAAAACCACATTACTTCCGATGTATTCTCTGGACAGACGGCTGCTTGTATTTAACTATTACCAATATAATGGGCTAATACCAGAAGTACTGCTTCTTTGCACTTTTATGAGCGTTTTTTCCCCACGCGATCAGCACGTTTTTGTTTCCCGTGTATAAGCCACCATCTGACATATCCTATACTCGTATACTCTTTTCACCATGATTTCCTAGCACAGGCCGAATTTTTTCATCGTTTTCCGACTTGCGGTTCAATGGCCCAAGACTGAATCATGGTTTGCCATTCAAGGAGACAAATATATGTCACAACAAGACAAGCCCTTCATTCTCATTCATGGGCCACCAGACAACACTCCACCAAACCAAATAATTCCCTCTTTTCGACTGATGGTAACTAATAGAGTAGGTGTTTGTTACCCGAACAGATATTAAGAAAATACCTATAACTATGTCACTTCATTCCACCACTATGTCACTTCCCTTTGGACATCAAGGGCAAAGGGTGGACTGGGAAAAACCACAACACATTTTTTCTCCGCATGTGGAAGAAGTGCCCCAGACTACATATACCGAAGTGACCAAGCTCCTCTCGGAGTTCATGCCGACCTCTAAACATATTTTCCAATGAAGTATGACTCTATGAACTGCCTACCACCAAAGACTCATACTTACATTGTTTATCCAACCAAGTGATTACATGAGACCTTGCTACCCAACCAAGTGATTTACACATTTCAACCTGCCCACCAACCAAGTGGGTTTACAAAATTTGACAAGTCCTTACATGACCCATTACAATTTTTACACTTCGGGTCTCAACATGACCTTTTCACTTCTACAAAAGAATTTTTCATAACCAATACCAAAAAGACTCGGGCAGAGATCATGTATCGTAACCACCATAATGCCGCAATGCATTATACCTGCCATATCCACGTTCCCCCTAACTGCACCCGAACACTTTCACCAACAAATCATCAAGGCATCTTTATCAAAACATTAGAAAATAGAATTATGAGAATTGAACACCACCAAGAGATACCAAATAAAAATATCAAACAAAGACCGTAGTCGGTCAAGAGAGAGTCGACTCCAAAATAAAATTGCTGAATCTCCTGTGAATACGTGGTTTTTCTAGGCATGAACTCGTATACACGCGACTTTGTTTCAGAACCGTATCCATTGTGATCTTCTAAATTTGCGTACTTGTTCTTTTCGATCAGCAAGAACACTCCCGCCTATCTTGATACCTTTAACGCTTCTCGCGCAGGTTTGGTAAAGATATCGCAACTTGTTCTTTGGAGGAAACATACCCAACTTCACCGAGCCTTGGCGACTGTTCAAGGCGAAGAAGTGATACTTGATGGGAATATGCTTGGTCTTGGAACGCACAACAAGATTCTTTGAGATATCACGGCACTTGTGTTAATGCGGTTACAATGGAGATAGGAGATGTACACATTTGATTTGAAGTCTTCATAAGGTTTGCATCATCCAAAGGATTTGATAAAGGTATGCTACAGCCCACATATTCTCGTCATTGTGAGATAAGGCAATAGAATTTTTCTTCTTGGTAAACCCGCATACTAATCGTGGTCCCATATAGAATGCATCCACTACTAGCGTTTTTCCGATCATCAACACTTCAATCAATCACCAAAGGTAAGCATGAAGAGTAAGATCAGAAGTATTATACCAGACCAAAGTCTTGAGTTCCTTGTAGATATTTGAATATTTCTTTTTGACAGTCAAGGGTGAGAGTCTTTGGAGAAGGAATCGTCCAACAATCCAACCGTATGCATAATGTCCGGTCTAGTCCCGTTGACAAAGCAGACTTCCTATCATTGATCCGTATTCTCGTTGATTCACCGTAGTGTTCAATGCGTAGTTCCGAGACCGCATCCGGTTATCATTGGTGTACTTACGTTTTCATTCTTCCATGCCATACTTCTTCGTAATTTGCTTAAGATATTTTTTTCGTGATAGGAATATACCATCTCGTATTTTGATGCACTTGTAAGCCAAGAAAATGTTAGTTCCTCATAAGGACATTTCAAATTCTTGCTTCGCATGATGTACAAATTTTTGACCTATAGATTCTTCGTTACCTCAAAATTTATATCATCAACATAAGTACAACCACAATCAATAGTTTATCATTGAACTTTTGTATAAGTTGCTACCACACCCTTTGAAAATCCTTGTTGATGAAGATATTTGTCGAAGACGATATTACCATACCCTTGAGCTTGTTTGAGACCATATAGAGCCTTTAAGTCTACAAACAAGATTTTCATCATTTCTAAAATGAATCTCTTCTCACACCGATATATACTTTTCAGATCACCATTAAGAAAAGCGTATTTAACATCCATTGATAAACTTTGATTTGTTGATAACTTGAAAAAGCAAGAAACATTCTTATGGCTTCAAGTCTAGCTACAGAGTAAGAAAAAGTTTTCTAAAGTCTATATTTCTTGTTTATATACCCTTTGCAAACCACTTCCAGCTTTGTTTCTCATAACATCCCCATTCTCATTTAACTTGTTCTTAAAATCCATTTGGTTCCAATGACATTTTTATCATGTGGTCTTGGCACCAATTCTATGTCATTCTTTTCAATTTGATCAAGCTCTTCATTCATGGTTTATTTCCTAAATATCTATTCGTTGAATGGATTGGACATTGTGTGGTTCAATTTGGATAGAAGTGCCGTATGACTAGAAGATCCCACAAGAGTTCTTCTGCTTGTACGCTCAATTTTGGTTCTGCAAATTTGAGATTCAAAGATGATTCTTTTTGAACATATTCAGATGGGAGCTTTTTCTTGGGACATCAGCTTTTCATGTTCTCTACTGGGATCCAATTTGCTCAGATCATTTCTATTTGATGTAGGTTGAATGTGTTACCATCATCTTCTTTATTGTTTGTTTTTCTTCTTTTGGGAGCTACATGAGACTCATCAATAACAACATCAATACATTCAACCATCTTTCGGGTTTTTATTGTAACATTTGTATGCTTTTTCTTGTAGATGAGCAACCAAGAAATATCCCTTCATCTGATCTAGGCTAAACTCGCCAAGCTTTTCGGGCTTATTGTCTTTTATAAATCATTTGCTTCAAAAACTCTAAAGTGCTTTGCATGAGAGAGTTACCATACCGTAGTTCAATATGGAGTTTTATCACTGTTTACCCGAACATGAGCTTTGTTGAGAATGTTTGCTGCTGTATGTGTTGCTTCTCCCCAGAAAGTGTGAGGTATTCCAGAATCATCAATCATAGCTCTAGCCATTTGTTGAATTGTTCTATTCATTCTTTCTGCTACGCCATTTTGTTGTGGAGTGCCAGCTATAGAGAATTGTCTTTTTATGCCATGTTGTTCACAAAATTCAAGGAATTCATTTGAAGTATATTCTCCTCCTCGATCAGATCTGAGACACTTGATTTTTAGATCCAATTCATTTTCAGCCAATGCTTTGAAGCTCAGAAATTTTTCAAATGCTTCATCTTTGTGTTTAATGAACCCGATCCAACACATTCTAGAGTAATCATCAATGAATAAGATATAGTATTCTTCCCCACGTGGTGTCTTCTTTCTCACAGGTCCACATATGTCAGTATGATTGAGTTCAAGAGGCTTACTTGATGATCCTTCTTTGGTATTAAACCGTACTCTAGTCTGCTTACCGAATTGACAAGATTTGCATATGATACTTTCTGGTGGATTAATATTGGGAAGATCACGAACAGCTTGAAGTCTGCTTGCTTTGTTGATTTGAGAGAAGCTCAGATGCCCCAGCCTTCTATGCCATAGCCAATTTTCTGAAGATTTTCTCAGGTAACATTGATCTTTGTAGCCCTTTAGTATATACACGTTGCTTGGATTTCTTTTCCCTTTTATAATAATTTTACCTGTATCAAGATCACGAACCACACATTCTTTTGAACTAAAAACAACTTCTGTTCCTTGATCACACATTTGACTTACACTTAACAGGTTATGCCTCAATCCATCCACATACATGACAACTTTAGCCTTCACCTTTTCTTTTAGAAACACTGACCCTTTTCCTTTAATTATAGCAGGAGTATCATTTCCAAATGTAACTTTCTTTTCCTTTTCTAGAGCATTATATGAAAGAAGTTTGCTTTTGTCACCTGTCATGTGTCTTGAACACCCACTTTCGATGTACCATTGATTTTCTTCACCTTCTGCAAATAATGCTATCCCACAATTTTCAACTGGCGGTTCTTTCTTTTTCCACACTTTAGAGCTTGAGGGAACATGTTCTTTTGGCTGGATCTTGTTCCTGCATTCAGATTCTTCATGGCCAAGGTTATTGCAATAATTACATTCAACTTCACTTTGAAGAGGAGAAAATTTGTTATAGGTATTCTTCTTTGGTTCAGTATCCAACATTTTCTTTCTTGCTTCTCTTGTCATGATGGTTTTATATGCAACACATTGAACAACTTTATGACCAAAATTGTGACATGTGAAACATTGCCCATTGAAGTAGAAATTTCTGCGATCATGGACTCTTCTATTTGAATTTACCTGTTGGGTGTAGCGTCTTTGAAAGCTATCCCTGTTAGTGTTCCTTGAATTGAGATGGTCCTGCTTTCCCTGTAGAGATCCTTTATTCCCTTGCTGAGTTGCTGAATGTAATAAACCACCTGTAGCTGCTTTTAGATAGTTTGGTACTGAAGCTTGAGAAGATTCTCCGGTATATCCAAGACCTGTCTTTATAAGAGGAGAACGTTGTACCTTGATAATCTCATCTAAGGTTTCATATCCTTTAGCAAATCTAAGATTCAAGGTCTTTGCTTTCTCAACTTCTTTTCTTTGACTTACCACTTCACATTCCAATTTTTCAATATGTTTCTTTGCTTCTTCAAACTGCTTTTCAATGGTCTCTCTGATTATCTTTTGTTCTTCTAAGAGAATTTTATAATATTCTAAGCGTAGTTTGAGTTGATTGTTTTCTTCAAGAAAATCATTTTCCTCTAGAGCATCCATAAAAGTATCCTTTTCTTCTTTTTGTTCAAATGCCATGATAAGTCTAAGATCTTCTTCACATTCTTCCTCACTATCAGATGACCCATCACTGTCTTCATTAGTATAGTAACTTTTCTTAGAGCTAGATCGGTTCTTATTCCTTCTTACTAATTCTTTTCCTTTATAAGGACATTTTGCAGCATAATGACCAACTTTTCCACACTCAAAACATTTGAAAGGAAGCTTACCTTTGAATCTTCCAGTTCCTAGTTGGAGTTTTCTCACGAAATTCGCTTCTTCTTCATCGGATATGTAGTTGGATTCTTTGACAACTTCCTTTTATTTTCCTCTTGAAGATACCTTAAAAGCAGCTTCTCTGATTTGAGAAGGACCTCCTTTTCTCATTTCAAAAGCAGTCAGAATACCATGTAATTGAACAATAGTAAGAGTTTGCAGATCTTGCCTTTCTTCAATAGCTGAGACTTTAGAGTCAAATTTTGAAATCAAGGATCTTAAGACTTTTTCCACCAGAGTAGTATCAGTTATGGTTTCACCCAAATTTCTCATTCGATTTACAATATCATCTAGACGAAGGAAGAAACTGGCAACACTTTCATCACTATGCATCTTCAAATTTTCATATTCAATTCTAAGAGTTTGGAGTTTTGCACTTTTTACCTTTGTGTCTCCTTCATAGCTTAGAATGATTTTGTCCCATGTTTCTTTTGCTGAATGTAGCTGCATCACTTTAGCAAATTTTGATTCAGACATGCTTCCTAGCAAGACATTTACTGCTTTGGCATTAGTTGGGACTTCTTCCTTCTCGCGCATCAACTGGAATACTTGCGGTATTGATAACCTTCTTCCACGATTGCCCATACTTCTGCACCAAGACTTTGCAGATATGCATTTGTTCGTATCTTCCAGAATACAGATAACTTCCATTGAATAGAGGTGGCTTTAAAGACAATACTCCTTCGTGACTTCCCAAGCTACGGCGGATCTTCTTGGGAGTCCCAAACTTCTTGAAGAACCGGCTCTGTTTTCAATTGTTGGGAAAAAATCTTAGAGGGGGTGAATCAGTATTTACAGCATATTCAAAACTTTTTACTTTTCTTTACTTCAAAACCCATACGCTACTTTCTTGAAGAAGACTCGCGTATATACGCGGATACCCTTTATTAAACTCGCGTATACACGGAGAACTAATTATGTCATTAATTCTTCACTTAAACCATTCCATCATTTATTCATCAGATATTCAATAAACAGTAAACTTGTGCAGTAAGAACAGAATAAACCATCTGAAGCATCACCGCATGAGCTTAGGTTACAGTTGACCAAGTCGGAAAAACACCTTGCCCAGGTTCTTTCGACCTTCAATATTTTATTATAGAGAAAACATCTTACAACATATGTGCTGGCGCAGACTTGACCAGCACGCAGGCACCCACCTTTGCTCGTTTTGACCTCACACAGAGGAGCCCCCTGACTCGTTTACCGACCTCTCTTGGAAGAATATTGCTCGTTTACCAGCCTCACCTGGAAGGGGAGCTACAACCCTCATTTGAAGGCTACAACCCCGGCTTCCCACAGCAATACGTTCATCAATTTTCACAGATCCAACAACTTCAATAGAACAACACTTGCAGGCCACGTTTCATCATATTTTCAGACTGGACCCTCTTCATACATTTAAGCTCAATCATACAACCAAGCGGTACGAACCAACTCATAACGGTAGAATCGAATGGCAATCAATACAGCAGAATAGATCAGTCATTTCTTACCACAGACTTCAGCAAACCCTAGTTTGCATACGCGCTTTTACTTCACTGATGTCGCGTATATACGCGCTTCCATTCACACAAACCAGCGTATACTTCTGTACATATTACAGAACCAATTTAATTGTGCATACGCGCTTTTCCTTCAGAGAAGCCGCGTATATACGCGCTTCCTCTTCGGCGAACTAGCGTATTGTTCTTCAGAGATTTTAGGTCATTGCATTTCTTCAGAACAGATCCTTCACACATATTAAACCCTTCACTTCAGACAGATGTTCGCCTCTTCTTGGATCTAATCATTCCATAAACAGATCTAGCAAATACAAGCACATTTCAGATCTAGATCCCCTTCTTCATCATTGGTGCATCATACATTCATATTTATCATTCAAGCGTAACCCTTTCCACTCAGATCTACTTCAGAGAGAAGTATTCATTCAAGCTCAGACATCTTGCACCCACACTCACGATTTGCACAATGAATTTCTTCTCTTTATATAGGTTTACCCTTTCTCAATACCATGAGCCCCTTTTTCAATACCATGAGCCCAAAACTACATTACTTCCGATGGTATTCCTGGACGGGGTCATTTAGACGAATCATTACCCAATGCAATGGGTCAATACCATGGTGGTTACCCCTGGTTTTGCACTTTATGAGCGCTTTTGCCCATACGCGACTTGGAACGTTGTTTCCTGCGTGCATACGCGACTTCCTATGAATGAGATCCGCGTATGCCTTGAGACATACTCTTTCACCATAGATTTAGCACAATCTGAATTCCTTTCTTCACTGCCTTCTGTACTCACTGTAGATACATCAGATTTACTTTATTAAGAACACATTCTATCAAGCACAACTTCATCAAGTAAGTTGTCATCATCTTCATCAAAGTGGGTTGCCATCAAGGACAACACTCTGCATCATATTGCCAACAATCTCCCCCTTTGGACTTGATGGCAACCACAATGGTATTTGGTTACCACAACAGATAGGTACATTAAGAATACAGTGACACCATGTCACTCTCTCCATTTTTGACATCATTCAAACACCATGTCACTCTCCCCCTTTGACATCAAGGGCAAAGGGCGGACCAAAACCAAAATACTCTCCCCCTTTTCTCCTCATGTGGAAGAAGCGTTTTGCAGATCTGACATATACTGAAAGTGACCAAGCTCCCCCTGAGTTCATGCTGAATCTTCAAGCATATTTTTCAATGAAGTACATGACTCTATGAACTTCCTATCACCAATGACTCATACTTACATCAAAGATCCATCCAGGTGGATTTTCATATGAGACTCAACTACCCAACCAAGTGGGTTTACAAAAATTGACTCATCTACCCAACCAAGTGGGTTTACAAATTTGACAAGTCCTTACAAGACTGAATATTACAATTTTACATCATGGGTCTTAACAAGACCTTTTCATCAAATTACAAATGTGACTTTTCATAACCAACACCAGAAAGTCCTCAAGAAGGAGAACATATGTCAGAATCATCATAATGCCAAAAATGCATTATACTCAACTACGCTAAAGCTCCCCCTGAATCTGTGCATCCAAGCATCCTTTCTATATGACTAAGGCTCCCCCTTAGTTTGTGCATCCTGAACACTTTCACCAACAAATCATCAAGGCATCTTTATCAAAACATCAGAGATAGAAACAGTATTATAAGAACTGGAACACCACCAGAGATACCAAACAGCACTGCAGCTGTGCTGAAGAAAGCTGACCCCAAACAGAAATTTGCCAGCAATCAGACATACGCGGTTTTACGTGCATGAACTCACGTATATACGCGACTGTGTTTCATGAAACCCACGTATCCTTTGTCATATTCTAAATTTATGCGGATTGTTAGTTTATTATGAAGAACCTCCCTTACGTCTTAGATACTCGAACGCTTCCCTAGGCAGAGGTTTGGTAAAGATATCAACAACTTGTTCTTTGGAGGGAACATACTCCAACTTCACCTTTTGCTCAAGCACTTTTTCACGTAAGAAGTGATACTTGATGGAATGTGCTTGGTCTTCGAATGCATAACAGGATTCTTTGAAATACTGATGGCACTTGTATTGTCACACTTAATGGGGACAGGAGGTGTACATTTGATTTGAAAATCTTGTAAGGTTTGCATCATCCAAAGGAGTTGAGTGCAACAAGATGCGGCAGCCACATATTCTGCTTCTGCTGTAGATAAGGCAATAGAATTTTTCTTCTTGCTGAACCAAGATACTAACCGGGGCCCATAGACCAAAGTCTTGAGTTCCTTGTAGATATTTGAATATTATTTTAACAGCCTGAAGATGAGACTCTTTTGGATTAGCTTGGAATCGTCCAACAATCCCAACAGCATGCATAATGTCTAGTCTAGTCCCAGTGAGATAAAGTAAACTCCCTATCATCGATCTGTATTCTGGTTGATTCACCGTGGGAGAATCATCCTGAGAACTGAGATTGCATCCGGTTATCATCGGTGTACTTACAGGTTTGCATTCTTCCATGCCATACTTCTTTAGAATTTGCTTAAGATATTTTGCTTGTGATAGGAATATACCATCTGCAGTTTGATGCACTTGCAAGCCAAGAAGGAATGTTAGTTCCCCAAGTAAAGACATTTCAAATTCTTGCTGCATGACAGAAGCAAATTTTTGACTCAAAGATTCTTCGTTACTCCCAAAAATGATATCATCAACATATACAACCACAATCAATAGTTTATCATTTTCAACTTTTGTGTATAAGTTGCTATCAGCATACCCTTTTGAAAATCCTTGTTGATGAATATATTTGTCAAGACGATAATACCAAGCCCTTGGAGCTTGTTTGAGACCATATAGAGCCTTTTTAAGTCTACAAACAAGATTTGCATCATTTCCCAAAATGAATCCTTCCGGTTGTTCAATATATACTTCTTCTTCTAGATCACCGTTAAGAAAAGCATATTTAACATCCATTTGATAAACTTTGATTTGTTGATAACTTGAAAAAGCAAGAAACATTGTGATGGCTTCAAGTCTAGCTACAGGAGCAAAAGTTTCTTCAAAGTCTATACCTTCTTGTTGAGTATACCCTTTGCAAACCAGTATAGCTTTGTTTCTTACAACATCCCCATTCTCATTTAACTTGTTCTTGAAAATCCATTTAGTTCCAATGACATTTTTATCATGAGGTCTTGGTACCAAATCCCAAGTGTCATTTTTTTCAATTTGAACAAGTTCTTCATCCATGGCTTTCCTCCAACATTCATCTCTGCTAGCTTGATTGACATTAAGTGGTTCAATTGTGGATAGAAGTGCCATATGACTAGAAGATCCCACAAGAGTTCTCCTTGTTCGTACACCTGATTCCTTGTCTCCCAAGACTTGAGATTCAGGATGATTCTTTTGAACATATCTAGATGGAGCTTTTTCAGATAGATCAGTTTCAGGTTCATCATTGGATTCACTGTCTATATCAAATGTAGAAGGCCATAAGTCATCATCATCTTCTTTTGTTGTTTGTTTTTCTTCTTTAGGAGCTGCAGGAGACTCATCAATAACAACATCAATACATTGAACAATATTTTGAAGCCTTTCATTATAACATTTGTATGCTTTGCTTGAAGATGAGTAACCAAGGAAAATTCCTTTATCTGATCTAGGTTCAAACTTGCCAAGCTTTTCATCATTATTTTTGATAAAGCATTTTCTTCCAAAAACTCTAAAATGCTTCACGGAGGGAGATTTACAATACCAGAGTTCATATGGAGTTTTATCACTGTTTACCCGAACATGTGCTTTGTTGAGAATGTTTGCTGTTGTAAGCGTTGCTTCTCCCCAGAAAGTGTGAGGTGTTCCAGAATCATCAATCATAGCTCTAGCCATTTGTTGAATTGTTCTATTCATTCTTTCTGCTACACCATTTTGTTGTGGAGTGCGAGCTACAGAGAATTGTCTTTTTATGCCATGTTGTTCAAAAAATTCAAGGAATTCATTTGATGTATATTCACCTCCTCGATCAGATCTAAGGCACTTGATTTTTAGATCCAATTCATTTTCAACTAGTGCTTTGAATTCCTGAAATTTTTCAAATGCTTCATCTTTGTGTTTAATGAGCCCGACCCAACACATTCTAGAGTAATCATCAATAAAGAAGATATAGTATTCTTCCCCACGTGGTGTCTTTTTCCTCACAGGTCCACATATGTCAGTATGAATGAGTTCAAGAGGCTTGCTTGATGATCCTTCCTTGGCATTAAATCGTACTCTGGTCTGCTTACCGATTTGACAAGATTCGCATATGATATTTTCTGGTGGATTAATATTGGGAAGATCACGAACAGCTTGAAGTCTGTTTGCTTTGTTGATTTGAGAGAAGCTCATATGCCCCAGCCTTCTATGTCATAGCCAATTTTCTGAAGATTTGCTCAAGTAACACTGATCTTTGTAGTTTTTCAGTACATACAAGTTGCTTGGATTTCTTTTCCCTTTTATGATAATTTTACCTGTATCAAGATCACGAACCACACATTCTTTTGAACTAAAAACAACTTTTGTTCCTTGATCACACATTTGACTTACGCTTAACAGGTTATGCCTTAATCCATCCACATACATGACATCTTTAGCTTTCACCTTTTCTTTTAGAAACACTGACCCTTTTCCTTTAATTATAGCAGGAGTATCATTTCCAAAAGTAACTTTCTTTTCCTTTTCTAGATCATTATATGAAAGAAGTTTGCTTTTGTCACCTGTCATGTGTCTTGAACACCCATTATCGATGTACCATTGATTTTCTTCACCTTCTGCAAATAATGCTATCCCACAATTTTCAACCGGCGGTTCTTTCTTTTACCACACTTTAGAGCTTGAGGGAACATGTTCTTTTGGCTGGATCTTGTTCCTGCATTCAGATTCTTCATGGCCAAAGTTATTGCAATAAGTACATTCAACTTCACTTTGAAGAGGAGAAAAGTTGTTATAGGTATTCTTCTTATTCAGTATCCAACATTTTTCTTCTTTGCTTCTCTTGTCATGATGGTTTTATATGCAACACATTGAACAAATTTTTATGACCAAAATTGTGACATGTGAAACATTGCCCATTGAAGTAGAAATTTCTGCGATTATGGAATCTTCTATTTGAATTTACCTGTTGGGTGTAGCGTCTTTGAAAGCTATCCCTATTAGTGTTCCTTGAATTGAGATGGTCCTACTTTCCCTGTAGCGATCCTTTATTCCCTTGCTGAGTTGTTGAATGTAATAAACCACCTGTAGCTGCTTTTAGATAGTTTGGTGCTGAAGCTTGAGAAGATTCTCCGGTATATCCAAGACACTGTATTTATAAGAGGACAACATTGTACCTTGATAATCTCATCTAAAGTTTCATATCCTTTAGCAAATCTAAGATCTTGCTGTCCAGTTTTCTCAGTTCTTTCGACTTCCCACAATGCCACATTCCAATTTTTCAATACGTTTCTTTGCTTCTTCAAGTCGCTTTTCAATGGTCTCTCTGATTATCTTCTGTTCTTCTAAGAGAATTTTATATTCTTCTAAGCGTAGTTTGAGTTGATTGTTTTCTTCAAGGAAATAATTTTCCTATAGAGCATCCATAAAAGTATCCTTTTCTTCCTTTTGTTCAAATGCCATGAGAAGTCTAAGATCTTCTTCACATTCTCCCTCACTATTAGATGACCCATCACTGTCTTCATTAGTATAGTAAATTTTCTTAGAGCTAGATCGGTTCTTATTCCTTCTTGCTACTTCTTTTCCTTTAGCAGAGGAATCTTTATAAGGACATTTTGTGGCATAATGACCAACTTTTCCACACTCAAAACATTTGAAGGGAAGCTTACCTTTGAATCTTGCAGTACCTAGTTGGAGCTTTCTCACAAAATTCGCTTCTTCTTCTTCGGATATATAGCTGGATTCTTTGACAACTTCCTTTTCTTTTCCTCTTGCAGATATCTTAAATGCAGCTTCTTTGATTTGAGAAGGACCTCCTTGTCTCATTTCAAAAGCAGTCAGAATACCATGTAATTGAATAATAGTAAGAGTTTGCAGATCTTTCCTTTCTTCAATAGCTGAGACTTTAGAGTCAAATTTTGAAGTCAATGATCTTAAGACTTTTTCCACCAGAGTAGTATCAGTTATGGTTTCACCCAAATTTCTCATTCGATTTACAACATCATCTAGATGAAGGAAGAAACTGGCAACACTTTCATCACATGCATCTTCAAATTTTCATATTCAATTCTAAGAGTTTGGAGAGTTTGGAGTTTTGCATTTTTTACCTTTGTATCTCCTTCATAGCTCAGAATGATTTTGTCCCATATATATTTTGCTGAATGTAGCTGCATCACTTTAGCAAATTCTGATTTAGACATGCTTCCCAGCAAAACATTTACTGCTTTGGCATTGGTTTCATACTTATTTCTTTCTGCTGCATCAGTAGGAATACTTGCCGGGTATTGATAACCTTCTTCCACGATTGCCCATACATCTGCACCAAGACTTTGCAGATATGCTTTTGTACGTACCTTCCAGAATATCAGACTGCTTCCATTGAATAGAGGTGGCTTTATAGACATTACTCCTTCTTGACTTAGTGCGACGGATCTTCTTTAAGCGATCAAGCTTCTGCAGAAGGACCTGCTCTGATACCAATTGTTGGGAAAAATACTGAGAGGGGGGGGTGAATCAGTATTTACAGCATATTCAAAACTTTTTACTTTTCTTTACTTCAAAACACATACGCTACTTTCCTGAAGCAGACACGCGTATATACGCAGATACCCTTTATTAAACTCGCGTATACACAGAGATCTAATTATGCCATTAGTTCTTCACTTATATCATTCCATCATTCATTCATTAGATGATCTATAAACAGTAAACATGTGCAGTAAGAACAGAATAAACCATCACACAAAGCATCACACATGAACACCAAAATTTTTAGATCGAAACCCAAGCCTAGAGAAAAAAACCGCTGCAACCTGCTCACCTTCAATATTTTATTATAGAGAAAACATCTTACAACATATGTGCTGGTGCAGACTTAACAAGACGTTGTAATTCCACCAAGGCCACATCAAATTTCTCTCCTGGAAGGGAGCTCCAACCCCCTGACTCGTTTACCAGCCTCTCCTGGAAGGGAGCTACGACCCCCCGATCTTGTTTACCAGCCTCTCCTGGAAGGGAGCTACAACCCCCTGACTGAGAGCTACAACCCTCAGCACCACCTTGGACCATGTTTCATCAATTTTCACACTGGATCCAACAACTTCAATAGAACAACACTTGTAGGCCACGTTTCATCATATTTTCAGACTGGACCCTCTTCATACATTTAAGCTCAATCATACAACCAAACTGATGTAGACAACTCAGAATAGTAGAATACAGATAGCAGCAATACAGAAGAATATATCAGTCATTTCTTACCATATACTTCAGCAAACCCTAGTTTTCATACGCGCTTTCACTTCACTGATGTCGCATATATACGTGCTTCCATTCACACAAACCAGTGTATACTTCTGTACATATTACAGAACCAATTTAATTGCGCATACGCACTTTTCTTTCAGAGAAGCGGCATATATACGCGCTTCCTCTTCGGCGAACTAGCGTATGGTTCTTCAGAGATTTTAGGTCATTGCATTTCTTCAAGACAGATACTTCACACAGATTTAACCCTTCACTTCAGACAGATGTTCGCCTCTTCTTGGATCTAATCATTCCATAAACAGATATAGCAAATACAAGCACATTTCAGATCTAGATCCCCTTCTTCATCATTGGTGCATCATACACTCAGATTTATCATTAATGTGTAACCCTTTCCATTCAGATCTACTTCAGAGAGAAGTATTCATTCAAGCTCAGAGATCTTGCACCCACGCTCCTCATTTGCACAATGAATTTATTTTCCTTATATAGGTTTACCCTTTGTCAATACCATGAGCCCCTTTTTCAATACCATGAGCCCAAAACCACATTACATCCGATGGTATTCCTGGACGGGGTCAATTAGGCGTATCATTACCCAATACAATGGGTCAATACCATGGTGATTACCCCTGGTTTTGCACTTTTAGAGCGCTTTAGCCCATACGCGACTTGGCACATTCTTTTCCGCGTGCATACGCGACTTCCCTTAGACATATCCGCGTATTCCTTGAGACATTCTCTTTCACCATAGATTTAGCACAATCTGAATTCCTTTCTTCACTGTCTTCTGTACTCTCTGTAGATACATTAGATTTACTTCATTAAGAACATATTCTATCAAGCACAACTTCATCAAGTACGTTGTCATCATCTTCATCAAAGTACAGTTATCAAGGACAACACTCAGATCATATTGCCAACATTTAAATAATATTCTTTGTTAAATATGACTACATCTCCCTTAAATAATTAAATAAATCATTATTTATTTGATTATTACTCAACCATATCCTTAAAATGATAAATAAATCATTTATTTATTTATTATTAATTAATCACATCCTTAAAATGATAAATAAATCATTTATTTATTTATTATTTACAAATAAGGGGATTTGACTCAAGTCAAATTCCTTTTCCCTCCAACAAATATAATAAAATATTCCATAAAAGTTGGACCTTGATTTGGTTAATAATATTTTAATTATGCACCAATATCTAGACTAACTCAATATTTTGTTATAAATAGAAGGGTTTTCCCATTCATTTGTCACCTTTTGTTGCCTAAAGATCACTCTGGATCTCAACTCTTGGTCTGGCTATTGATCCACTATCATAGCCATATTTTTCCATTTTTGTCTGGGTTTTCTACATCATCAAGAGAGAGGAATTCTAAATCTAAAGTGCTGAGGACTTACAAGAACCCATCCCATTGAGGAGAACAGGGAACACCCTCTTGTGTTTTCCTCCCAGGTGCCATTAATAAAAATTTCATTGGATATATTCTTGTCTTGTCTATTGGATCTATGGAGTAAATCTTATTCTTCTACTGTTTAATGTCTTCTAATTCATAGATCTAGATTTTTGCAGCATTTCTCTTGATCATCTAAATGCAGATCTGAAGATATTAGCAGTAATTTCTATTGTTAGGTTTTTTTGTTATGTGCAGCTAAAGTGGTATTTTTTCGTACGTTTCGAATCAAGATTCATACTAACAACTGGCGACTCCACACGGGTTTACGATTACGACCGCTGTCGTTTTTCTGATTCTTGCATATCCAGCTACTTCAAACCCTAGGATTTCTCTTCAGCCCCTTGTTTTTTCTTTTCTTGATGTTGTTTTTAACCTATAAAACCCCAAAACGATAAAAATTCTGACTTTCGTGTGTTTTCGGACCTATTGCACAGGTGATAGACATCATCCGTAGCTGATACGGAAAATTTTTCTGAAACCTGCCGCCGAGAGTGCCAGAAGTGAAGGTCGCACTTTTTGGCCCAAAACCTATGACCTGGACCTTCAGGGCACACTTTACAACCCAAAAAGTGCAACCTCTGCTGAAAACAGGTTAGAAACTGCGACCCGGACTTTTTGCAGGGATTTTTCTGAAAGTTTTCTGGGTTTGTCTAAGCCTCTATTCAGGGTTGTTTGACCTCCATCTCCGCCCGTTTTGGACCTGTACTTGTTCTCTTTCACTCAACTAAGTGGGAACCTAGCCCCTTACGGCTTCAGTACCATCCACTTTTTGTGGAAGAGTTATTTTTGTTGCAGGTTGTCTGAAATTTCAATCTTCAGCCATTTTTTCAGATCTGATACTTCACCTTCAGATCCGCTTCAGTTCAGCTTGTTATCCATCCAAATCACCTCGTCTAGGTTTTTTTGGGTTTTCCTCTAGGGTTCACTAGGTTTCCCTTCAGGAGATGGCCTTTTGCCACCGTTTTTACAGAAATGTTTCCTCTGATTTGTTGTTGTTTTCTGCACCACTTTCCAGCAAATTTTGTCTTTTAGATCCCTATCCGCCTTGACCTTAGATCTATTAGTTTTTTTTTAGTGTGTTTTGATTATTTTTTTACTCACCTATAGACTAGTTGTTGAGAGGCCCACCTCCTTGGGTTTAGATTATTGCATTATTAGCTGTTTATTTTCTATTTTCGTAGGCCTATATATTGTCATTTGCAAGTTTATTTATAGCCATACAGCACACTTTTTCTTTTTCTATAAAAACGTCTGGGTTTAAAAATTAAAATTTAAACACTTTTACACACACACCCTAAGCGAAAAAGGGCTTGGTTAACACCACCAAGCAAAGACTCTAAAACATTGAAATCAATTGATCCTACACCTCTCTGCCCTTGTCTCGACATTGTAATCGGTTGATCCTGCACCCTCTTGCCCTTGTCGGTCTCTTTTTCCTTTTTTCCGTGTTTGATTCATCATTATTGTGCCACCAAGGTGTTCATCCCAAAGACTTATTAGCCTTCATCCTTAGTTTCCGACAAGAATACTTACTCCTCCACATAAGGGTCGAGTTAGTCCTCCACCGAGTCCGCACACCAACTCTTCTTCTGGTCCTTTGGGTTCTCCTTCTCATTCCGCCTTCGATTCTCCCCCTGACACCTTCACCATGTCTGGTGCAGGACCTACTGTTGGTGGTAACCCCAGCCCTCAGGCTGGGAATACCACTAGTGGGACCACAACGGATGCTACCCCGACCCTCAAGCTGGGAATACCACTAGTGGCACCGCAACGGACACTACTCCGGCTGCGCCCTTGCTCTCCTTCATGGCAAGCCTCAGCCTCCCTGATTTTTACCAGTTGATAAATGACCCTATACACCATGACACTAGTTGGCTTGCTATGCCGACAAAGCTCCCTTATGACATCCCAAAGTTTGAAGGCCTTGCTGGAGAAGATCCTTAAAATCATGTTCGATCTTTCCACATGTGGTGTTCATCTAACTCCATTACCGATGACTCTGTCCGTCTTTGGTTGTTCCAACGAATGCTTACAAGTGAAGCTTCTAAGTGGTATGTTGATCAGGCCACTTCCTCTCATACCACCTTTACGACTCTTGCCCGGGATTTTTTATCTTACTTCCAGCTTCCCCTTTGTTATGACACTGGTATCAAACTTTTGACTTCTTTCCGTCAATCATCTACGACCTGCATATCCGATCATGTCCAGGAATGGCGAAGAAGAAAGAGATTATGCCAATCCTCTAAATTCGAAGACTGTGTCTACATGAATTGGTTCCTTAGATCTCTCTTGCCTTCTATCGAGAAAGATGTCGCATCGCATTTTCCTCAAACCGAAGAAGATGCCCACCAAATGGCATTAAAATATGACCTGATCTATGCTCAGACAGGTTATGTTTATACCATTCTACCTGATCTCCCCAGACCCAGTGGTGCCAATGCACCGGGGTCACCTCATGCCACCGACGATATTTTTGGAGCTCTCTCTCATCCATACGCTCAACCTCCCATGGGTCATGGTTTTGTTGGGGGGCCGGCAGCACCTCCCGCACTTTTCCCCCTCCCGGTAGCACGTATCCAGGATACGGCATGCCTCCTCTTTTGGCCCAACCTCCTGTTTACCACACTGTTACCCAACCCCCTTATTATTTGTATCGCAGCTTGGCGCTCCCACTACTCCAGCATCAGCACCTTTGCCCCCCTCGCCGTCTCAACCCCCGCAACAATAGTCACCACCCCCTCAGGTGCAGGTGGATGCACAACAGGGATTTGTGGCTACCCAACCACCTGAAGGTCAAGTGGCCACTCAACCTCTTCCATCTGGTTCTCCTGATTACCAGATTCTCATGATGTCCTCTGATTATCCTTCTGAACCTTCTACTCCTGACCCTTCACCTTCAGCTTGTACTCATGACCCCCTTTACCCTCCTGGAATGGTTCCTCCAGGCCTTAACCATCTTGGAGCCATCCCGCCTGGTCACTACCCCTCTGGTCAGATACCGTTCCTAACTCCCCCACCAGGAGTGTACACAGTACCTGTTATGGCCACCCTCTCTCTTCCCAACCTGACCCTTGGGATTCCTGTCTGGTACCTCGATCCTCCAGCTGCTACCCCACCTCGTCAACCTAAAACTTATATTGCTTTCACCCCGGCCCAACCGGTCCCTATGACTTCCCCCGCTGAAAAAATGCCTCATTCACCTCAATAGGAACCACCGCCCATTGTGACCGCTTCGCGTAAGAAGGGCAAAGCTCCCAAGGGGGCATCAAAGGACAAGGCTGCCCCGACAAACCCTGCCCCTTTTCAGCCTCCAAATCATACCATCCAGTGTGCTTTGAGTGATGTCACCGACCACGCCACCCATACTTGTCCGGAGTTGCCTCACCTTAATTCCATGGTCAATGAGACGTTTTCGGAGTCTGATATCCCAGAGGTATATGTCACTATACCAGATTTAGTCCTGAAACTCAAGTATTTGCGCACAAATCACCCTTGCACTTTGTGTGATTTCCATGGCCACTATACTCACCTTTGTCCCCACCTTGAAGAGTACCACTCCTCTTTGGAAGTGGTTCGCCAATTCGAGGCCAAGCGCAACGAGTCCACTGCTCCCTTATTTGCGCATTTTGCTTCGGTAAATCCAGAGGACACAAATGCTCCCATTGACATTCCCCCTCCTGATGTTGAGATGACGGAACATTTGCCCACCATTTTCTACCTTTCATCATCCATGAGACCCTCGGTAGAATTCCCCTTGGAGAATTCTCTTGATGTTTTGCTTGACCTCCCTTCAGCGATCACGTTGGGCTCAACATCACTAGATCCTTTATCTGATTATTCATCTATCACCACTTGTGACGATGCGCATGTGAACCTCTCTTCTCATGATGATGATTCAGGTAGCTTCGCCACGTCAGATGGTATTTCTTTCACCACTCACCCCATCCTCTATTACGATGACGACATTGTGGAAGAAGTCACCACCCTTGACTTTATCTATCCCCCCTTACATCGAACTCATGCATTCGAACCACATGCACCTTGTGGCCATCACAATGACACCCAATATTTGGGTAAGGGGGCACCCATATTTAAGAGACCAGGAGAAGAAATTCTCCACCACTCTCCTAGTGAATCTAGTCGTGTCGACTCTAGTCCCATTATTTCTCCACATTTAGAAGAATCTCTAGAGTCCCATATCACTTCAGATCACTCTAGGGATGATACCCCTCATCATTCCTTCATATTACATCAGCAACCCAGTCTCATAGACATTGTGGTTGACCAACCTATGGGTTTTCTGGGAGAACATCAGTTCAATATCTCAAAATCATCTCTTTGGGATAGTAACACCATATATGCCAACCCATAAACTTAAAGTCCATTTGATTCATATATGCAGTACCAAAAGAGATTGGTAATCATCTATTTTCTTTCTCAAACTGCATAACCATACCGAAAAAACTGCGCACCACATCATTAAAATGTGTTTAGATTTCCCTTTTTCTAAATACATTTTGGCATGTCCACAACATGCTTGGGGGCACCTATGCCCCTCAACCATAAAAATCCCAGATCTCAGCCAAAAACAGCAATGAAAACCCCTTTCTCTGACAGGTCACACTGTTCAGGTCATTTCCTGGGACAGGTTGCATTTTTCAGCCCAGGACCTGCTACCCAGGTAGTAGAGCAAACCCCAAAAAGTGCGATCTGGCATGTTCATGAGCTCTGGTTACCTAAACTAAACTTTCAATCCACTGAATTGAAAGAGTAGGATTAAGCCTCTTACCTGCAACTGACTGCTCTCAATTCCAATGGTCAATTTGTCAGCTATCATCACCACAAGATTTAGGGCCTTCTCTCCTCACTACATTCACCATAGCTCCACCTGCGAATGAGTGAAGTGGGAGGGAAGATGCCTTATTAAAAGAAAACCCCTATTTTTTCTTCGCCTGTTGCAGCCAAACCATATCTCAGTTTGATGAACCGTATGTACCATTTGAAAGCCCTCAAATGGGTATAAGTTAGTTTTTAGTGATTTGATACTTCACCGAGACACATTTTCCCAAGAAGCGCCACTTCACCCTTCCTCAAAATCGAATTTCTTCACTTGCAACAATCATACCGGGGGCGACATGTTGCCTCCATACTTGTCCATGCTCGTGTCGACTTTCATCGTGAGTTACCATCTTATACTCATGCTTTTATGGTCCCCATTGGACCCTTCTCCTGTGTGGTAGCACCATCGAGTCACCCTTGTTTAGAGCATCTGAGTTGAGTCATCATTGCGTTCATAGAGTCTATCCCGAGTCCCTTCGCATCCCGCCATAGTCCTCCATTATTTATTGCTTTGTCCCTCCCTCGTGTCGCACATTATGGCCTTCAATCCCACTATACCCTATCCCTCATGATATTGTGTCAGTTGCTGCCAGGTCATCCATGCCATTTATGCTCTAACAAGGGAATTCATTCGTTCACTACTCAGCTCCCCCCATTTCATCATCATCATTGGTGTCAGTCTGTCAGTCACTCTACTATTTTCTCTCGTGCCTTAGTTGAGGATCCCTTATTGCCTCACCTATGGTGGACCTCCTTCTGTCGACATCAACTCATTCATTCCAGAAGACAATTCTAGAGGGCGGTGTACCTTGTTTATAGCTTCCATTCTTGTTCGGTGCCTCAGATTAGGCAAAGGGACTCCTTATTTCCGTTTGACTTGATTTTTTCTCAGCTCCAGCTCCTTTCAGCATGATCGAGATCCATATACTCGATGGTCCAGTGATGCAGCAGCTGACATCGGTGATTCTCGGGTGTGTGTGATATGTCTCAGCCCTAATGAGGGGGTGGCCCTACAGGTAGCCCCCAACACACTCGGATGACCTCTTCATTACAGCCTTCGATGCAGCTCCATACATTTGATGATGTCGGCCTCAGCCGCTTGCGGCGCCTTTTTGTTTGCATGTATCAGTCATATTTTTAGAGCCCTTTCCTGTTTTCAGGGGCATCTTGGTTGCATTTATATCTCATGTACTCAAATATCATTGTACAAGTCCTAGCTATTTTCCCAGGCACAATATGTTTGTGGGATTCATTATTGTCTTATTTATCTGGCTCATGTTTATGCCAGCGTTATGTCATCTCATGGTTTTCCGGACACCTTATTGTTTGTACTATTGCCTCGGCGGGCATAGCTATGCCTCCCCCACCGCCTATAGCATGTACTCACTTATCAAAAAGACTTGTCGCACCTGCAAGTCACCTCCTCAGGGTCTAGTTCTTTCAACACTTTGGTTTACCTTACAATCCTCTCTCTTTGACTTCCCCATTGTTGTCTAGTGATTGAGTTCTTACAACGTACTTCGATCATACGATTAGCTCCTAACACTCGCACGCTGGGGGGAAATATGTTACACCATTTTTTGGTCATCTAATCCATTGTTATTAGATGAACCCAAGTACACCAAGTAAGACCAATTTTACCCCCAAGTAAAATCGCATTCACTATGAAAAATAACTTATTAAACCACCTTTATTAAGTTGTTTATGGTCTAAACAGGAAACCCCATGGGGAAACATTAAATAAATCCATATTTGTTTGATTTTTCCTCAAGGAATAGTTAGTTAAACACCAATTTTATTAATATTCCTAGTTATATTTAACCCAAAACAAGGAAATTAATTAGATAAATCATTATTTATCTTATTATTTTCTAAGAATAACTATTTGAACATTACTTAAATAATATTCTTTGTTAAATATGACTACATCTCCCTTAAATAATTAAATAAATCATTATTTATTTGATTATTACTCAACCATATGCTTAAAATGATAAATAAATCATTTATCTATTTATTATTACTTAATCACATCCTTAAAATGATAAATAAATCATTTATTTATTTATTATTTACAAATAAGGGGATTTGACTCAAGTCAAATTCCTTTTCCCTCTAACAAATATAATAAAATATTCCATAAAAGTTGGATCTTGATTTGGTTAATAATATTTTAATTATGCACCAATATCTAGACTAACTCAATATTTTGTTATAAATAGAAAGGTTTTCCCATTCATTTGTCATCTTTTGTTGCCTAAAGATCACTTTGGATCTCAACTCTTGGTCTGGCTATTGATCCACTATCATAGCCATATTTTTCCATTTCTGTCTAGGTTTTATACACCATAAAAAGAGAGGAATTCTAAATATGAAGTGTTGAGGACTTACAAGAACCTATCCCATTGAGGAGAATAGGGAACACCTTCTTGTGTTTTCCTCCCAGGTGCCATTAATAAAAATTTAATTGGATATATTCTTGTCTTGTCTATTGGATCTATGGAGTAAATCTTATTCTTCTACTGTTTAATGTCTTCTAATGCATAGATCTAGATTTTTGCAGCATTTTTCTTGATCATCTAACTGCAGGTCTGAAGATATTAGCAATCATTTCTGTTGTTAGGGTTGTTTGTTATGCGCAGCTAAAGTGGTCTTTTTTCGTATGCTTTGAATCAAGATTCATGGTAACAACAAGACTAACGCGCATAGTATATGCAAGAGAACCAACATAATCCACTATTGAATCACAGGCTTAATCAATGAAAATAAGCAAACTATTGTAACAGAAATTAAAGATAAATTGCAGAATTATAAAAGCATTCACATCAATTACAGAATCATACCAGAACATCAGTTACAATAATAAACAGAAATTTGAAAGCAACAAAAGGAAAATAACGCAGCACCTGATCAAAAAATATTGGGCCCAACTCTCTGATCAGGGCTGCGGTAACTCACATCTCACAAATGGAACAACAAAACACTGTGCATTCAATTGATTAAAAACAATTTTTTTACAATATTTGTCTCTTTCTGCTTAACCCCGATTCACAACCCTGAGGCCTTTTTTATACAAATGTTCAGGAAAACCATATTTTCCCTCTAACAACTAAATATCTACAATTATACAATTTTTACAACAACAAACTAGTTGCCAAAAGTGCAATATTCCTAATTAGTCCTAAGCTAATTGGAATATCCACTTTTGTTTTTATTTCTTTTCTTAAAGAATAAATGTGTAAAGGAGGTTCATCAAACTCCTAATAAAGAATAAATCAAGGTCAAATGTGAAAAAGGCTAAATCTTGGCTATGTAAGAAAAGCACCCTTAGGTGTGAAAGGGGCTGGATACTTTGACTAGGTCAAGCTTGAGAAAATCTACAGCACTCTCTTGGAGGAGTGGCCATCAATGTGGCATAGCGTAGTTGTAGAAGGAGATGGATTGTGTGAAAGAGAAGATTTCATTTAAGGTGGTTTAGGATTTACAAGCTCTTAATCTATATAAGGAAGGGTATGCCATCATGAAGGGGTTGTTGAAGATATGATATTTTGATATATTGTCTATTTAGACCATATAGCTTTCTTTGGTTGTTTAGCCTAGATTGCAAATGTTGTTTAGCATTGGGATCTCCTGTTTAGGAATTCCACCTCTTCCCATTGAGTAGCTCTTGGGAGAGTCTTTTATTGCATAGTACACTATCTAGCTTAAGGCCAAGCTTCTCCTTTCAACTACAACTCAGATCCTATTGAGGGTTTGGTTGTCTTTGCAAGCTGCAACAAGTGGAAGCTTGATCTATTCAGATCTAGGACATTTCAGTGCCCTTTTTCAGTGGAGGAGTCTTCTGATCTATTGAGGGAAGTGTATTGGAGTGATTGGGAATCATTTCTTGATCTTGGCATGTGGCCAACTGTTATCTATACCCTACAGCACAGTTTCTATTCCAGATCTGTGTTATTCCTGTAGGTGTTGTTGCAGGGAGTTTGGGTGCACTATTTCAAGAGCTGGTTTCTGGGTGTTGGGGATCTGCTCTTCACTTTGAGATCCATTGGAGGAGATATACACATTGTATATTTCAAATATGATCTACATATTTCTGAACAATTCAGAATTTTTGAATATTTCTACAGGTCTTCATTCTTAGATCTGAGATCTACTACTTATCCTTGGTGTAATGCTCAAAACCCCAAGGGGATTTGAAAGAGGAGCCTTTCTAGCGCATGGATCTGTTATGGTTTTATGCAAAGATCTGCTCTAGATCTGACATGTAATCAACAGCAGTTTGTAGCCTAATAAAATAAATTTTTCAAGGCAGTTTCAGTCAATTCCTGTGGTTGCAGCAGCTCTTTTGAGGGAATTTCTTCTATTTATGTCTTATATTTCCAGCTATGCATCTTATGGGCCTCATTTTACATCTATATTGCTGATGAAAATACTATTGAAGAACATTTTTATTGGCCTCCTGCTATGTCTTAGATGAACTGCGTTATTTTAATGCATGACTATTTAGTATTGTTGCATGTTTCCCATTTGGGATATTACAGTGGTATCAGAGCATCATCTTGGCACAGCCTGTGCTTATTGAGAAGCCAATATGTCTTTTCATGAAAAGAAAATACAGAAGAAGAAGATTGATTACACTGAAGCCAAAGAAGATAAGGGTAAAACCCCTTTATCTGGAAGAATGAAATGGAAAGAGTTCTCAAAAACTCTGTTCCAAAATCTGCATGAGCTTAAAGGAGAAATCAAAGAAATGAAGAGGGAAAGACATGAATGTCCCTCAAGGAGATATTTACATGAAGAAAGCCCTAGTTCTTCATATTATATGTGAAATCACTCAGCTACACAGTCAGATCTACAACGTTATTCTATGCCTAGATTTACTGCAAGAGAAATGGAGGAAGAAGATGCACCAAAGGAGGAGACTTTGAGTGATAATCTTTATGAGTATGAATCTAAATCTTGGAAAATCAAGGAGCACTTGAGCTTCCAAGATTTATGCCAGCTCGAGGAGGAAAGGAGATCCAACAAGTACAATAGAAGGAGAAGAGGTAGATTATTTCTGCCAAATTTTGATGGATCCTCCACATGCACATTCAAGGAATGGATAGATCAGCTAAACTCCTATTTGGATCTGCATCAAGTTTCAGAAAAGGAAGCTCTTAAAGTAGCAGCACTGCATCTTAAAGGTAAAGCTTATGCTTGGTGGTTATTTGAATCATTTTTATTGAAGAATTCAAATACATCCACTTATGCAAGATTCACTAGGATATTAGTGAAGAGATTTGATGAAAAACAAACTAAAACATCTTTGATTGAACTAGAAAAGCATGAGCATGAAAAACCCTTGCATGAGTTGGAAAGATCTGTTATGCCATTATGGGAATTTTGAGGTCTAAAATGGGCCTCCTAAGAAAATTATAAAATAATAGTGGAAATAATAGAATAAGATTTGATGACATCATCAAATTTTAGAGGGAAAAATGAAAAAACTACTTCTTCAACTCATTTTTTCAACTTATCTCCCAAATTTTTTACTCAAATTTCGAGTCAGAGTACTCGTTGAATGAAAAATTTATTCCTCATCCAAAGAGTACCCATGTTGCATAATTTCGATGAGTCATACTACATGAAAAATTATAAATACATGAAAAACGTGATTGTAATCACGTTTTTGATGTATTTCTCATTTTTCGTGTAGCAGGGTCCATCAAAATTATGCAAAATGGGCATCTTGAATCCTATTGGTTCTTATAAAGTTTATTTTTTGTTGTACATTTTTCTTAGGAGGCCCATTTTAGACCTAAAAATTCCCCTAATGCAACTCCACTTCAGATTTCTGTCGAAGGGGATAAAAACTTGTGTGAAACCTTGCCAAGGGCAAGATCCCCATTGCATGTAGAGATTTCTTCTCAAAAGGAAGTCATGGAGATTCCTCTTTCAAGGGAAGACCAAGATCTAAGGTCTCTCATTGATAATGAGGTATTCTCAAATATTGATGAGGGGAAAGAACAAGAGGGCAGTAACAGTGTTGTCACTTCAAAAGAAGAATCATCACCACATAGGGATGGACATGAGGATATTGCTTCAAGGGAAGGAGATTTTTCATATTTGCAATTGGTTCCCAACGAGCATCATGTGACAGTAGTAATGGGAAATAACACCTTGCTCCAAGAAGGAGGAGGAAGGATGGATTAGCATCCAATGATGAGGAGCATGCACCCTTGTTCATTTCAAGGGGTTTCTATTCATGAGAAGGAGACTGAACTATGCAGCAAAGGGAGGGACACATCAGTCCACTCATTCTTACAGTCTACTTCAGATCTTGATGTCTCTTTACATGGAGGCATTCCATCAGGGAGACCCCTTGATTGGAAGAATAATAAAGTGTTCTCTCAACGTAATGCATCAGTGACATATTTGGCTAAGGAAGGAGCCTTGGGAGAAGCTAGCACAGCGCTGAGAACCATTGATGGGTTCCAAGAAGAGATGATCAACTCTATGAGTTGTACAATGCCATGTCCCACTCAGTTATCTGCACTGGAAAATGATTCAGATATCTATGATGACATTATCATGATGTCAAATGGCCACTCCATAGTCTTGGGGTTGTGAATGATATCTCTACACACAAGGAAGATTTCTGAATATGACAAGAGGGTACCAACACTCTTGTATGGATGGGCCAAACTTTGTAAGTTTTGGAAGAAAGAGACCTTTGAAAAGAATTTTGACTTCCATGAACTTCAATCTTGTCTTAAGCAAGATCAGCTGCAAGAGGGGCAGCAAAGATGGAGTAAATTTACTCCAACATATGAATTTGGCATTCAACATGACAAATATGAGAACCATGATATGACAGAAGCTTCAATTCAGATTTTTACAGCGCTGTCATGGTTGGGGAGATTGGATCCATATTGGAAATCCCAACTGTTGGTGGAATATTCCAAGGATCTTCACACATGCATGATTCTTGATGACCAACTACAAGATGAGGGCTATTTAGTCCAATATGGAGTCATCTATGATCATGGTAGGATCTTCTTATCTAGAGCCTCCAAGCTCAAGGAGAAGTTACTACAAGGAGCCTATGAAGAGTTATGTTTTAGCCACATATATTCTATGGAGCTCAACAACATCATTTTGAGGAGATACTATTCGGAGGTCTTTGAAGGAGAACTATATCAGCATTGTCAAAGATGCATGTACCATATGGAGATGGAGCAACAACATAACTCTATGGAAGAGTTAATTCAGCCCTCTCTTTCTCTTTTTGAGGAAGGGGATAGATCTATGCACCACTCCATTTGTTTGAGGAGGACTATTTGTGAAGAGAATACTTATGCAAATCATGTTTTATTTTATGATTGTATGCATTCTTTTACTATGTATATGCAGGCCATGACTCCTAAGAGGAGTGTTATACCTTATAAACTTCATGGCCAAATTTGGGCCAAAACTATTTATGAATATGGCTACTCCCTTGGTGGACAAAGGAATATTTTGCAGCATAATGGGTGCTTTCCTAAGGCACCAAATATATCTCCCACTTTTAGCCATGGTGAGATGTTATGGGCAGCAAGTAAGTTGTGGGAAACCAATTACCACATCTAGATCTGATGGAGTCAGGAGACCTACTGCGTTGGTTCCACTTGTGGGACTATGATCCACCTCCATCATTCTGTTTAATTATTTATGTATTTCTAATTTTAATCCCACATGATGATGATGCTCTGATCTTTGTTGGGAACATGATAGGAGGGATGACACATTGGTTGGGTGTGTCCATGGGAAATGAAACTTCCCATATTTATTCATACTTCAAGAGGAGAAAGAGACATTATATGGATGCCACACTTTATCTTTTGTTTCCCTATGAAAAACGCCATATGTGTGATTTATGTCTTTGGGAGAAGCCTCTCACATGGGAGAATTTTTGGCAAGACATGTGTTGCTTGAATCATATTCAGCTAACACCTCTTATCCTCTACTATTTTCAAGCTTTGGAAAATCTTATGGCAGCAAGAAGGTGGTTGGGTGGCCACTTATTGTACTATGTTTTGAGGCAGCAAGAAGAAGAACATTGTTGGTCTCAATGGAGGGACTATTGTCATCATCCAATATATCATATGAAAATTAGTCCATTTTTCTTTTGGAGCACATATGGTGATGATACTTCATTCACTATATGCATGGAATATTGGGAAAAGGATCCCTAGAATCAATGAAGGGAATCATGAGGTTCCAAGTATCTTTTGGCTTCATGAGGACTATACTATTGTAGCCCAAGATCAGTAGCTCCACATTTATCATAAATAGAGAGAGAGAGATCATAATTTGAACAATATTACCTCTCATTTCCACCCATGCAACCCTTATACATTTCATAAGGAGGGAATTCGTGATTATTTCTATGAGCTACCAAGGATGGCTCACCTTATTTGAATGATAGCATGGAGATTGGAGTTTCTCATGGGGGTTGAAGCACTCTACATTTATCATCTCTCATGCCTTAAAGAGGCCAATGGACATCATATGATTCCTTCTATGTATCTCCCACTTCTTCATGATGACAGCTATTTGGGTTATTCACCAAAGGCAAACTTGTATTCTTGGGAGGAGACAAATCCATTGAAGTTTTTTCAAAGTCCTTGTGAGTTTCTTGAGAACAAGCAACATTTTGGAGGGGAGGACTGTAATATTCCTAATTAGTCCTAAGCTAATTGGAATATCCACTCTTGTTTTTATTTCTTTGCTTAAAGAATAAATGTGTAAAGGAGGTTCATCAAACTCCTAATAAAGAATATATCAAGGTCAAATGTGAAAAATGCTAAATCTTGTTTATGTAAGCACAACACCCTTAGGTGTGAAAGGGGTTGGATACTTTGACTAGGTCAACATTGACCAAATCTATAGCGCTATCTTGGAGGAGTGGCCATCAATGTGGCACAGCGCAGTTGTAGAAGGAGATGGATTGTGTGAAAGAGAAGATTTCATTGAAGGTGGTTTAGGGTTTACAAGCTATTAATCTATATAAGGAAGGGTATGCCAGTATGAAGGGGTTGTTGAAGATATTATATTTTGATATATTGTCTGTTTAGACCATATAGCTTTCTTTGGTTGTTTAGCCTAGATTGCAAATGTTGTTTAGCATTTGGATCTCCTGTTTAGGAATTCCACCTCTTACCATTGAGTAGCTCTTGGGAGAGTCTTGTATTACATAGTACACTATCTAGCTTGAGGCCAAGCTTCTCCTTTCAACTACAACTCAAATAATATTGAGGGTTTGGTTGTCTTTGCAAGCTGCAACAAGTGGAAACTAGATCTATTCAGATCTAGGACATTTCAGTGCCCTTTTTCAGTGGAGGAGTCTTCTGATCTATTGAGGGAAGTGTATTGGAGTGATTGGGAATAATTTCTTAATATTTTCATGTGACCAATTGTTATCTATACCCTATAGTGTAGTTTCTATTCCAGATCTGTGTTATTCCTGGAGGTGTTGTTATAGGGAGTTTGGGTGCACTATTTGGAGAGTTGGTTTCTGAGTGTTGGGGATTTTCCCTTCACTTTGAGATCCATTGGAGGAGATCTACACACTGTATATTTCAAATTTGATCTGCATATTTCTAAACACTTCAGAATTTCTGAATATTTCTTCAGATCTGCATTCTTAGATCTCGGATCTACTGCTTATCCTTGGTGTAATGCTCAAAACCCCAAGGGGATATAAAAGAGGAGCCTTTCTAGTGCATGGATCTATTATGGATATGACTTTTTATGCACATATCTGCTCTATATTTGACATGTAATCAACAGCAGTTTGCATCCTAATAAAATAACGTTGTGAAGGGAGTTTCAGTCAATTCCTGTGGTTGCAACACCTCTTTTGAGGGAATTTCTTTTTTTTATGTCTTGTATTTCCATCTATGCATCTTATGGGCCTCATTTTACATCTATATTGTTGCTATAAATACTATTGAAGAACATTTTTATTGGCCTCCTACTATTTCTTAGATGAACTGTGTTATTTTAATGCATGATTGTTTAGTATTGCTGCATGTTTCCCATTTGGGATATTACAAAGAGGAAACCATGAAAAGCTTGAAATAGATTTGGGTTAAGTTGGAATCTATTTCGCTGTTGCAGCATGTTGAGATAGCGTTGATAATTCAGAGTTTCTCTTTGGCTTGCAAATTTAAAACCTTTACTTTGTCGAATCTGTTGAAATAACAGAGTTAATACTTGCATAGGTGAAACCTCCACGACTATTACTTCATTAATCAAATATTACATATAAGATAGTGGAAAGGGATTTAATTCGTGTGTTTTAGAACAATTAATTATACAAATAGATAGAAATGTGGGTGAAAATGGGAGAGAAAAGTATACATATTTGGTACCCAACACTCGCCAGCAATGGTGGGGGAAAATGGAAACAGTTCTCAGTTGTGTCGGCAGTATGTCACTCTTGAACATGACACTCATCTGCATTCATGTCGGGTTGGGGACATTTCATTTTGTCATTTTTTGCCTCTATGGTTTTGGGTAAACTATTTTTACCTCTCATCTGCTCTTTGCCACATCATCAAGACCTCAGATCCCTTGATGTCAAATACTGCCAAATCCAGAGTCGTGTCACTGAAAAAGAAGTTTCCATTTGTAGTTTTCAACCTCCATCTGATCCTCCTTTTGGTCCTGATTCACTATCATTATACTCCTATATCTCATGTCGATGATGTGGGAAACATTATGGCCCTCCTTCGACCAGGTCACTTCCTATCGACTTCAGCTCATTATCCAGGAAGTTGATCTAGATACACCCTTCTGGTACCTTGGAGCTTGCATTCCTTAATTGAAATTTCTTTGCATTCGACGATAGGTCCTCATCATTGGCCTTCGATTGAGTGATTCTGTGCGTGTTCAACGCCAGATCACTGGTCACATTCCGCGGATTGTACTAGTTGTACCTTGAGAGCCATTGTCATTATTGATGGTTTCTCTCGTGCTTGTTAACAACTTACATCATTGGTTGGTAATCAGGTGACTTTCTTGCATGTTCGACTTCAGCTCACATATTAGCATGCTTAATTTGTACTTATTTAGGTCGAAATGGAGCACAAGACCCTAGGTTTTGTCTGGTAAAATCCAGGCTGCGATATATTTTAGTTTATCATGACTCTATGCATGACTCCTTTGATTGGAGGGTTGTGACCATACATGAGTCTATTTTTGGATCCTTACTTCTAGATGGTTACGTCCATACCTCGGATCTCAGTTTATATATACTCTATTATGGATGGCTACGCCCATGCCACATGTTCATGTATCAGAGATATCAGTTGTATTTTTACTTGCATGTCTTCTGATGGCGGTATTTGGTTTGAACGCGTTCTCGTAAAGCATTTCACTCCTCCCTCTCTCTCAGACCTCATGCTTTAGGGGGCATTTGTTACACAGAATTTTTTCATTGTCCCTGCAATCCCCATCCCGCACATTGGAGGACCATTTTTGTTACTTATATGTAGTGTCATGCCTTGCAAAAAGTGTCATTGCATCCCTTTCCATGAGGACAACATTTCCTTTGTTGACTATTTCTGGAACAGACCATTAAAAACATATGATTTTGGGTCAGCGTTGGCAAGTAGTTATGGCCTTGCGCCAATAAGGGAAATTAGCACTAAGCCCCGCACCCATTGGAGCTCTGTCTCAGTGGACTGCCCGCGTCGAGCTGTTTTTGGAAAAAAATTTAAATATATAAAAGGAGAATTAAATGTATTCTGCAAGATTTTGACTTGACCCGCTGAAGGAGGTTGCGATGTCAAGGCTCATTTGGTTGTAATCTCTTTCTTTCTCTTAATTAATATATGATTGATGTTTTGGTTCCCGTCTTGTGTTGATGTGATTGATATTGCGCAATACCTTTAATTCTCCTTGACCAATTAGATAGTTATGAATGCAAATATTTTTTCATATGTTGTTATCATTCTTTGATCCTTGCGCAGGCACCTGAGTACCATTGATGAAGGACCACGACATGTTGGGACGAAGATCAGGAGACTACTTCCACAGCTATGACGCCTATGTTGGAACAAAGGTAGGATATCTATCCTGACTCGGTTTCATTCATTAACTAGTAATCGATGCATTAGCATGTCCTCTTGCTACTAGAGCCACACTAGGGCTAGAGGGATCACCTCTGTCCGCGAAGGGGATTTACTTACACAACACACCCCCCTCCATGATTTCGAATACATTATCCCTTTGCGCACCCTTTGTAACGGCAACAAGGCAAAAAAATTCTTAGCTAATTTGGGATGCACTCATAAGGGGGTTGCTTTGGATATAGCATGGAATACTGCCCACCCAGCAGATTTCGGTCCACTGCTTAGAATTCTTGAACAAGACCAGCAAGATTTCAGTCCCCATGTTGATGGAGGAATAATATATCCTCGATCGGGGTGCGATCCGATTGAATATTCCTAGGCAGATCATGATGACACCAATTAAGGAAGGGCCTTACAGCCTACAGGTTGGTTTGGTTATTGGAAAGTGGTCAGAAAAAGGTGGAGGAATAGGTCTTATGTGAGTTGTAGTATTAAGTTCAGGAAATTTCCATCATTATGTGAGTTGGTATGCAGAATGGAGTAAGAACTACTAGGAGTTAATAAACTGCCTTTGTTTCATTCAACCCATTATTTTGCGGGTAGAGGATCACTGGTTAGGTGCAGAAAGGAGTGTCGGGCAGTGTTTAACCAATTTATTGTCTTAAATTTTTCAACATAAATTATCAACCGGGGTTTGTAATCTGATGAAGTGTGGTGCACTATATGTGCTAAGTTAACCTTCTTCTTACTTTGTTGTATGTATTTTAATGTTGTTTTTAGAGGGATTTTTTCTTTATGTCTAAATATTAATCTTAATAAATGCAAACTATGAAAGGAATCAATTGAATCTAGTGAAATTTAGATTTGTAAAACTAATTTTGAAAAAAGGAAGAAAATGAAGTGTTCTTAAATTAAACTAAATTGCATAAAAATGGACTAAAAACTATTGAATGGTTAGAATCTTACCTGAAAATAGAGTGCCTATTCTAATGAATTCTAATTTAATATTAGTCCTATTCAATGGATATGAATCTTATAGCTGAAAATTGAAATTGCAATGTTACTTTAGATGAAAGAAGATGTAAGGAAAACAACTAATGTATGTTCAATCACTCCAGAATTTAATATGGAAGTATGATATAATCACCCCCTTGAAATGACGTACAAGCAACCGATTATACTTTAGTTTTAAAATTTTAAATCTAGGAAAGAAACTAAAGGAAAACTCAATAATTGCATAGGTTAAACATTCGAGCACCCAATTTGGAAGTATGACAAGTCACCTTCTTGGCCTGATATTTAGGAACATCCAATTATACAATTGACTGAGGATATTAATCTAGAAAACAATTTAAAATCATGTAAAATAAAAGCTCAATGATTTCATAGGTTGAACACTCGATCACCCAATTTGGAAGTATTACAAGCGACCTTCTTGGCCTGATCTTTAGAAGTATCCAATTATACAATTAACTGAGGATTTGATCTAGGAAAGTAAATATCATAACATGAAAGGAAACTAAACAACTGTGAGCTCTATTGCCTCAAACTTAATCCAATTTTAAAATAGATGAATCTACCTTCTTGAGATGTTTTAGGAAAGAAAATATTACACAATCATTCTATAATTGATGCTAAGAAAAAATTCTTGACTTAATTCTATGATATTGATTTAAAAGTCGCAACACAATATTACTCTACTCAGGAAATTGAAAAAACAGAGTAAAGAATTAAACTAAAATAATTAACAAAAAACCTCCTCCTGTGTAGGGGCCCTCTGCGATAGAATTTGTCGAGATCCTAGCTGATTATATATGCATTAAGCAGATACTGGAACCATGAACACGATCCTTGTATTATGAAAAGAACAAAGTTTAAAGTAATATACAACGTTTCAGAAATTACAACTACTGTTCGGTCTTTGCATAACCAATATTTAAATAAAATAAAACGTAACTGTGATAAGCTAATTACGCCTACCAATGGCTATTCTAACCGAAACATAGAATTAGATTCTAACTGGTTAACTCTTGATTTGCTACGTTGGATAAAATCAAGAGTTCTTCGCTCAAAGCTTACGTCCTTTGACCGGACTTTGACCATGATCACATGCACCATTTTCCGTCAATTTCGATCAAGTAGATAGGACAAAATCCATGTGTGAATCATTCTAGAGATGCCCATGTGGCTTGTTCCTCTATTTTCTCTTTGGAACCTCTCAAACCATAAAATTAGTTGTGGAAACAACGATTAGCTATAGAATAGGATGTGTTCTGTAGCTAAGTTACAAAAATCCATTCAAATAACAAGAACATCATAACATAACATACAAATAATTTAAATGCATTCCTTGAGATAAAACATGATATTTATCATTGATTGGAGTGTATGGACATATGAGAAGGTAAGGAAAAAGTGATGAGAAAGAATGTCAGGGAAAGGACAATTCTGAGGTTCAACATACCCCCACTAAGAATTCATTGCATGTCCTCATGAAATTTACCAAAAATATGAACTTGCCTCTCCTATTGCATTTGTTCAGACACTTCTGCTAATACATCTAGTTTTCTCCTTTTTCTTTTCTTTGAAGTGGCTATCATCCTAGGCTTCCTCATAAGGAGTTTTTATTTGAGATTGATGACTGCCTTGTTCAGTGATTTGTTCTTTATTTTTAAATTCATGTTCTTTTTGTACCACAGTCCTAAGTGCAGGATGGTATTATCAGTAATCAATTTCTCCAATTTGTTTTGCTACTTTAAATCTTCATTCTCCTGTTTAATATGCCTATTCAATATCTCTAGTTCATAAATTTCATGTTTAAGAGTATCAACTAGAGGTTCTTGTGGATTTATAGGAAGTTCTAAATTCACTGTTGCATTTCTCCAGTCCAGTGACTATGTAATAATATATCTCTTGTTGTACTGGGTCTATCCCTGGAGATTTTCTGCTGAGACTACCTTCAAAATTATGTATAGGAGAATTTTAAGGGCTATGTGGAGGAGAAATATTGATGGAAGATGGTATTGGAGGTTCTTCCTCTAAATTTACAAACTCTATTTCTTGTGGTAGTGTTTTCTTCATTGGACCTCGGAGTCTAGAGCTCCTTCTCAGCTGTAGAGGATTTACATTTTCTTCAATTGTAACTGTGTTAGTGTGTTTGGTGCACGCATGTATGAAATCACACCAACTTAAGGGGTGTGGTTTACCCTCTTAAGTTATTGGTCATAGGCAGAAAAGATATGGAGTCAAGCAAGCTAATGGAACATGCTAGAACATAAACATACTAGATAGAGAAATAGCACGCATATTCAAACATAAAAATTAAACTAAAACTAAAACAAATAAAACAAAAGCTCTAAATAGATTCAAACAATTGCAATAATCCAAACGGTGGTGCTTACAGCCCCTCTTATTGAGTGCTGGCAGGAAATGAGGATGAAAATTTAACCCACTTTCCAAGGGGCCCTTAGAACTGGGGGTTCTAAGTCTCGATGCAAGGATGTATTTACTTCCAAGCTTGCCTCAGTGAAAATTCTCCGTCTCTCTACTACGGTGGAATGAAGTTGTTGTATGTCCAACAATTGAGTCCCCTCTATCTCTGCTCTAGATCACACACTGTTGGTATTACTTGGGGAAATTCTGGCTAGCATAACAATGTGCTCTCAAGTTGTTAATCTATTGGTGGACTTTTATAGGAGAATTCAAATCCTCCTTCCCTCTCTTGGTACATTGTGGATGGTGACCGAAGAGAGGGGGATTATTCCGTTGTGTGCCACATTTATTCCATTGTGTGCTCCCTTGATGTCCTAATGAGGCTTTGGTGGTTTTCCTTAGGCGGCTTCAAGTGTGAAATCATTGTCCTGGAGTGTGCTTTTTGTGGTCCCAGAAAGTGACTTCCGCCACTCCCAGGATTGCGCACTTTTCATGTCAAAAGGCATGCAAAGGCACTCTTCTCGAAGGTTTTTGCACGCAAAATCATTTATGACTTGCTCAAATTTGATTTTTCCTTGGATCTTAAATATTTTTAAATACTTTCTAGATTCTATAATGTCTCTCAGCCCTATAAATCCTTCTGCCTGACATTAAATAATGTCGTCTTTGCTTGTACGATTTTCTAGTGTTAATAGTTTCCCCCTAATGTGTGAGGTCTAGGAAGAACTGTATAGCCGAAATACATTATAGTTTCTTTTATATATACTATTCATAAAGAGAGAGAGACCTGCATGTACCTCGGAATTGGAGACACCCTGCACTAGTTTGAAGAGTGACCATGTCCTGTGGGACCCCTGTAAGAAAATATAATACAATATATACAAATTTTCTACGAGGCGAGCATGTCCCATGCTCGTAATGTTGTGGCTATTTAAACAAATCTATTTGAAATATACTTGTTTTGTCTGTGCCACTAATATGGTAGTGATCTGGCGGTTGATGACGACGACTGTTGAAGCCCTCAAGGGCGTTTTTTCTTTGAAAATAGGTGGAAAGTGATACCCATATGCATAAACTTGATATGGCATATAATTACGCATTGTACGCATAGGTGTGGGCTGGTATATTCCCATGTAAGAATTGTTGAAAGAGACGGTTATGAAGGCACAGGTCTTCGACGAATTTGATAAAAGTGTAATGGTTGTAAGGTAAAATACCATCTTGACATGAAATCTTGCATTGTAGTTGAATTTCATGAGGATCGATGACATCTGTGGGAAATTATGTCTCCCACAGTGCCACCCAAGGATGCCCCTTTTATGGAGAGGGGTGATCCAAGGTACCGCTTCCTTTTTGGAAAATAGGTGTTGAGTTCGACAAAAAGGAAGCCTCAAGGGAACGAGGGGTCACTAATATGAAGGATCAGGATCCTGGATGTGATGGGTTTGACATAGGCATGGTGGCGAGAGGTGACTGAAAACTGATGATGTGGATTCAGTGGCCCAAGGTTGGAGTATAAAAAGCAACTTGGCGGCAGTCATAACTATTTCTGATGGGGAAATCCCTGGAGTTGGTAGGACTTCCAGGGTGGGTATAAATTGGTTATGAATGTCATGGAGGCTTTTTTGTGAGGGTGTAATACTCAGACCAAGGGTGTTCAGGGACTGCTGCCATTGGAGAAAAAATAAATGAGTGGGTGGGGGACGTAGTGAATTGTTTGTGGTTTTTGTATACTTACCAAAAGAATAAAATAATGGGGTTTGGTTTGTACAAAACACAGAGACGGGCGCCCTAAAACATGAAAGTGATAATTGATGACGTGAGGAAGGTGTTTTTATAAGGCTGGGGATTGGTCTCATGTGTGAGGTTGATGAAGCAGATGAAAAAATATCACAGATGGGATTATGCTAATGGAGGTATGGTGGGCCAAATGCGAGGCATAGTAGTGCACTTTTGATCTGCATGTACAACCTAACCATCTGGGAAAGGGGTTTTATTCTGTATGGTAAAACTTGACCCTATGCATGATGGATGGTTGGGTGAGGTACTTCCAGGACTATAGTGGTATGGTCATGGCATCACTTTTGCTATGATATATGGTCTACTGTGGGTGACGACCGCCATGGATGAGAGGCTCTACTAACCCTTGAAGATGTTTATCATGTGTAGGGTGAGGTGATGATAAACATGGTTAGATATGTGGAACCTATGGTTAATTTCTGATGGAGAAATGATGTCAGGATATGTAGAGTTTTCTGAGACTCTATCATGTTGGGGGAAGAATGATACCTTCTCTGGAACTTTCAATGGATGGAGTTGTGGATGGTTTGTTGGCTTTCCTACAAAAACAACTACCTCAAGTGAAAGCATCTTCTTTATCAAATATTATTAAAATTCATGAGCTTTGAAAAAGAATATGAGAGAGGGCATACCTGTTGGCGCTGAAAATTTATTTTTTCGAGAGTGAAAATGTGTGGCATCGCCTCTGTTCGTTATGGAATGTTGATCACAGTGTTGCTTTCAGTTCAAAGAACTAACCTTTTGATCTCTCGTTATAGTCCTCTGAAGTTTTTGAAAAGGGCTATATATAAGTGAATATGGCCCTAATTCAACTCATTTGTACTTGTTGAGTTTTTGATAGGTCAGAGGCTTCTACGGAGCAATTCTGCCATTGTGGTCAACCTGAGCACTAGGGATTAGCGATATCATGCCCAGGTGAGCTCCATGACGTTCTACACTTTAATTTTTTCAGTCTGAGTGTGCCAAGATCTATGCAAAATTTGTTTGTATGGATTCTGAGTAATTGTTTTCCCTAGACTGCGCAGGCGATCGGGGTAAGATCCCGCTCTCTATGTGCATTTTCTAGGGTTTTGCGCACTTTAAGCGCAAAAACCTGTGGAAAATATAGGCACGCCTTGAGCGCGCATGTCTGAGGGATAGGCACGTAAAAGGCCGAGGAAATTTTTTTGAATTTTTTTCCTATTCATTGATGTTTTTATGTTTCTAATGTGTTCCTGTTTGGATGACAGGTTATTGTGGAGAGAACGGGATTGGCCCAAGCTCCGTACTACATTAGCCGCTAATGGTAAGGCACGCAAATAGTTGGCGCAATGGGGGCTCTTGAAGTTTGTGGAGAACGAGCTTCTTCGGTCTTAGGAATGACTACTATGTTACTTGATCCAGCATTGGCACAGGAGGTGCAACATGTTTGTGTTGCATAGGACTAACCTTGCCATCTGTCCTGAGATGGATGTAGACATTGTGACCGGGCGACTGCCTCATGGTGAGGTGTTGCGGTATCCACTCCCTTCAAGGAGGGTAGACTTGGAGAGGTTCTAGGCATGTCATTATGGCCAGGTGCCCCTTACGGAGGGGTGCATCAGCATTGCCTCGGTGACATAATTGGCCGAGAAGTATGCTCTGGTAGCTATTGTGTGACTTGCAGGGTCATTGGCTCCACATTGGGCATCTGGCCCGCAGGTTGGAGTGTTGCACCGGCTAAGGTCCAGACACTTCTTTGATATTTCCCGCTTTTGCTATAACATGATGGTGATGCAGCTTAACAAGGTCTGTAATGCATCAAAGTTGTTTGTGTACACCAGTATTTATGCAGCATTATGTATGAGAGGGTACTGTTGTTGAGACCAATGGTGGCGGTGCCTCCTGGGGGGCCACGGGAGCCTCACGTGAGGAGGTGGGCTCCTGTGATGTTGCAAGGGGGTAGGGGTATGGTGGGGCATTACTGGAATGCCTCGACGGAGGCCTAGTTTCAGGTGAACCCCTAGATGTTTCTGCTATTCCCCTATGCAGGGATGGACTTCTGGGGGGATCCAGAGATGGGTCTCCCTCTTGGTTATGCTTGGGGGCCAACAGGTATGTTTTTTTTCTACATTTATTTGAGTATATATGCGCTTATGTGTTTTGATGGTGACACTGACATAGTTTCGGTTACTCTTGCAGATGTTAGCGAGGTAGGTCACCACGTGGCTTGATTGGTTGGCCATGGTCCTCTTTAGAGGCCTAGAGGCAGTCGTGGGGGGACGAGAGGGGATGCTGCACAGCTTCAGGGTGGTGGACCTGGTGGTGGTGTTGGCCCTTCAGGAGAGGGTAGCAGCTCAGATGCTACCAAGGCAGCGACATAGCGATCTTGTGCCTATGCGGAGGCAGTGTGTGCTAATGTGGCAGAGGCTCGCATTGCTGAGCTAACTACTCGGGTGTCAGTTCTAGAGGATGCCTGGGGTCGAGTGGACCACTTGACCCAGGGGCTACCTTCTCGAGGTTTTTGGATAACCTCGAGGAGGTCTAGCTGGAGATGGTGATGGCCCGAGAGAGGAACTATTGGCCTATTTTACATTGGGTGGAAGTCTCAGTTTTGACAGCGGCTCCAGTAGTGGTATTGGGAGCAGCTGTGGGACCAGGTGCCCTATCTGGGGGAGCACCGCCCTAGATTTTACTTGTACACGGAGAAATCACCCATTATGAGGATGCTTCCCCTATTTTTGACGACTTTTTGTATATCTTTGGGCTGGCCGATGGGTCGGTGACACTATTTTTTGTACTCAGACATATATACCATGATATATATATATGAGAGATATTTTTTATGGATCTACATGTTGTGTCCCCTGTTTTTGTTTCTGGATGATGTTATACTGATGGATATTTATGTTTTTGGTTTTTTATGTATGATGGTTTATCCGAGATGCTTTCCAGTTTAGAATATTGTTAGCTATGTGATCAGTTGTTTGGTTTTGACTCCTTGTTACATGTGTAAATGTAATGTATTCAAATTGTCTGCTTAATTTTTTTGCACGCTAATATCTTCTAAATAGATGTGAATCTCTTGTCTCAAATGTTTGGTTTAACTGCGACACTACTAAATGGGAATCGAGGTAGACATGCATACGGCGTATGCCCTGAGGGAGGGTGTCACACATAAGTCTGATGACGGTGTCATATTCTGCTTGATTTTTGGTTGTTGAACTCATGCACACACCGTTTTTATGGAGTGGCGATTAGTCAGGGCGATAAATGACCCAGGCAGCTGCTGCTAAACTTTGAGACCATCTTGATGCTCCATCAGCAAATCCGATGTAAGGTTCGGGTTGGTGATCCATGGTGGCACTTTGAGCATGTTTTGTAATAATTATTTTGGTCAAAAATTTAAATTGGTTGGGTTTGTGTATGTTCACTCTAGGGCAGGGCCAGCTTGGCCCTCATGGGCATAATTTCTTGAGGTGAAGGCTATTTACGGGGTTGTTGAGGCATGCTCCATCCGGTTCCGTCAAGCTGTATGCCCCCTAACGAAGGTACTTTTTTACGATGTAGGGTCCTTTCCACAAGGTTTCAAAATTTCCTGGCTCTAAGGCTTCTTTTGCGACATCAAAGCAGAGGACTAGTTCTCCCTCGGTGAATGAATGAGGGTTGATGTGGCGGTCAAACAATTCTTTTACATGTTTCTTATGGGCCTCGTTGTGTTGCAGTGACTGTCATTGACTTTCGACAACAATATATAGTTGTAGTAGGCACTATTCTAGAGGCTGGGTATCATCGAGGAGTTCGATAGCGGCATGAAAATTCGGGATCTCACAGAAATCAATGCAAAAGCGCAAGGTACCTTGACCTTTTGCGACAGGAATAAGGTGGAAATCATGGGACGTGGTGGCGGCTACAATCCTATTTCCAACATGCGATGATACAGATCGTATGTGGTGTATCGTGTCGTCGACGTTCGATGGGGGAAGAATCTTCGTGATGGGATTATGCATAAGCGCAAGGTTGGCTACCCGCTACGATGGTCAATTTCTAGTGGGTGGAAATTGTGCCTGCTGCAGAGGTACTTGAATGTATTCATTAGTGGGAACGCCCCTGGTTCGTGGTTATAGCTACTGAAAATGGTTCATGGTACCATTTTTCCAACTAAGTAGATTGTACGAGAATCAATATTACTTGTCGTCCCCGATGTGGACGCTTGGAAAGGATCTGTTGTAGAAGAGGTGGTTTTCTGCTTCCATTTCTATGTTGTTGACTTTGGTGTGTCTAACTCTTTGGGGGAGTGTAGACTTAATGCTTCTCTTGCCGCTCTTAGCTTGGTGAGATGTGCTCATTTAATTGTATGATAAAATTGTGAACAAATCTGGCAATAGGTACGCGTGATCTTCTCTTGGTTAGATAGAAGTCTCTGTGGCAGAGAAGAGACCGTGCAAAAAATACTTGCGAGGGGCTTTAGTTCCTTACACCGATTGACCTGGTGGTCATTTAGGTTGCATAGTCTGCAAGTTATCTTAGGTTTGGCCTGGGTCATGATTGGTTGGTGTGTCGTCCTATTTTTCCCATCACGCCCATGTGGGTGTGGGGTTGCTAGCCTAGGGCTGATGTACTTTCTAAATTTCTTGAGTTCATCATCTTGTTTCTTCTCTATTGTATGAATCATATCGATGAGGAGATGAACTCGTGGGATATAAGTACAGCATTTTCCATAATGATTTCCCTAACATACTAGGCAAAATAGCCTAGATATGGGGGTCCCTTCATGCCCAATTTGCGGTCTGGTAGGGTACCAGCATCATAACGTTGCTAAATCAGGGAAAATGGTGACCACATGATTGGGCATTTTTCATAACGCGCATGTTGATCTTCTCTGTAGAGGGAAGTTGGGGGTAACTAGGGGGTTCCCTGATTGGTCGCTTTTCAGTTGACAAGAATAGGGTGGATCTGCTCGTCACATATTCTTTGGTTGTCGATGTTGGTTATGTGTTATATTCTTTCCATGACTACTCACGTGTGGGGGGGCAATAGAACCCCCTATACGTTGTGTCGGGCACAGCAGGGGGATCAAAGGGGGGCCGGAAGCCCCCCCCTGTTTGGGTCCAGGGCAATGCCCCAGGAAAAAAAATTTGGTCCTTATTTTTCGGTGGGAAAACCTACCTATGGTTTTTTGCATGGGTTTGCACATGGTTTTAGGGCATGATGGTTTTCGGCCCCTACTATTTTGTAGATCCAGTCAAGGGAACTATGGTTATGTTCTAATCCAGGGTTAATTAATTGGGGTTTATGTATGCTTTGGAATCTATATATATGTGTTGTAAAACTAAAAGGAATATAATGAAAAATCAAGCTGGTCATCCTGATTTGGGATTCAAGGGAAAATCTTTGTGTATATGTATTTTATGTTTTATGCTCTCGCTATTGTTTATTTTCTATTTTTAAGATTCGTTTGTAGATCATTTCTGTACAGGGTTCAAACCTACATTTGGTATCAAAGCAGTTTCAGATTCAAGGGGATGCCTTTGCTACTAAGGGGTTTTCTTCTCGGGCCTATGGTAGACCCTATTCAGTGGGAGATCTCTGGGATCGATTCTTGCGGTGAAATAAGATGGAGAGTGGCGGGAAGATAGAGATCGAGAAATTTAATGGTCAGAGTTTTGAGTTGTGGAAGCTCAAGATGGAGGATCTTCTGGTGGATAAAGATTAGTGGATCACGGTAGATCCGGGTATTAAACCAACGGAAATGTCAGATGAAGACTAGAAGAAGCTGGATCGGAAGACAAAGAGCATAATACGATTTTGTGTCTCAGATCCAGTATTGTTGAATGTATCTGGGGAAGCTACGACGAAGACATTGTGGGACAAGCTAGGGACTTTATACCAATATAAGTCTCTAGTGAATAAATTGTTCTTATAGAAAAAGCTGTATAACCTGAGGATGAAGGATGGAGACTCGGTGACAGAGCATCTGAACACATTCAATACTGTGGTAAGTTAGCTGTCATATGTTGATATTAAAATCTTAGATGAAGGTAAGTGCATCAATTTGTTGTGTTTTCTACCAGACTCGTGGGACATTCTGGTTATTGCAATAGGAAGAAATACAACTACCTTGAATTTTGATGACATTGTCTCAGCTTTGTTGTCGGAGGAAATGAGACTGAGAAATATGGAGGGTAAGAATGGAGATGCCTTATCTGTACGAGGAAGGTCCTAGAATAGAAACAGGAATAAGGTTTCAAGTGGGAGATCTAAATCTAGAGGGAGATCTAAATCTCCTGGAAAGTTTGTAAAGGTGTGCTGGAAATGTGGAAAGGAAGGGCTCTACAAAAAGGACTACATATATAAAGCTCCTGAGAAAGGAAAGGGATCTGATGATGCTCTGTCTGCAGAGGAAAAAACCACCTCGCATGAAGGTGGGGATGTGTATTTTTCTTCTTCTTCAAATACACATGTAGATCATGAGTCATGGTTGATTAACTCGAGCACATCCTTTCACTTCACTCCCCATAGGGAGTGGTTTTGTGAGTATGAGAAATACGATGGTGGTGATGTCTTCTTAGGTGATGATAGGAAGGCCAAAATCGTCGGATGTGGAAAATTCAAGCTGAAGTTGCAAGGTGGATGGATTAGAACACTTCCTGGTGTTCTGCCCATTCCTGCATTGGCCAGAAATCTTATTTCTGTAAGCAATATGGATGATGCAGGTGTAAAAACAGTGTTTGAGAAAGATACCTTTAAGATGGTTCGGGGAGCACTGGTATTCATGCGGGGAGTTTAGATTGGAACTCTGTACAAGCTTCAGGGAAGCACTTTTTTTTATGGATGCAACAGTTTTGTGGTTCCCAAAAGTGGAGCGGAAATCTTAGCGGTCTCTGGAGAAAAGACCATGCTATGGCATCAAAGGCTTGGACATATTGGAGAGAAGGGCCTTTGGATACTGCATGGAAATGGTATGGTAGAAGGTATGTCTAATAGCTCTCTGGATTTTGATTTCTGTGAACATTGTGTATATGGGAAGCAGAATCAGGTGATTTTTCCTTATGGTGCTAAGAGGGAGAACAAGATATTAAATCTTGTGCACAGTGATGTGTTTGGACCTCTGTCAATTCCATCACTGGGTAAGTCTGTGTACTATGTTTCATTCATAGATGACTTCTCAAGGAATACATGGATATATTTCTTGAGGAAGAAATCTGAATTCTTTTACAGATTTAAAGAATTTAAGGCTCTAGTGGAAAATCAGATAGAGAAGAAGATAAAGGTGCTAAGGACAGATAATGGTGGGGAGTTCTGCAAGAAGGAATTTGAAGAGTTCTGTAAGAAGTGTGGTATAGCATGGAAGAAGACTACTCCATACACACCTCAGCAAAACGGAGTTGCAGAAATAATGAACAGAACGCTAATGGAAAAGGCAAGAAGCATTCTCAGTGGTACCGGGTTAGGAAAATAATTCTGGGCAGAGGCAGTGGAGACTGCATGTTACTTGGTTAATAGATCACCTTCATCAGCGTTAGAGGATAAGACGCCACATGAGGTATGGACTGGTAAGAAACCCTATCTTTCACATCTAAGAGTATTTGGATGTGATGCATATGTACATGTTCCAAAGGAGAAAAGGACCAAGTTGGATAATAAATATTAAAGGTGCATCTTTATTGGGTATAAGGATGGTTTAATGGGTTACAAGCTTTGGAACCCGGAAACAAGGAAGGTTGTGTACAGCTGAGATGTAGTGTTTAGATTGGTGAAATATGTGGTTAAACATGAATTCCTACCAAAGGAACCTAAGAAGATAGAGTTTGAGCTAAAGGAGGAAGAATCAGAACTACAACAGAAGAAGGCTCAGAAGAGGAAGAGTCATAAACTCCGGCTATGAGAAGATCAGTTCAAGAAAGAAGACAACCAGAAAGGTATAGTCCATTTGCTTTCTGTTCAAATTTTTCTTTAACTATAACTAATGATGATCATAGAACCATTAGTGAGGCAGTAGATTCAGAGGATGGAAAACTCTGGAAGGAGGCCATGGTTGATGAAATGGCATCCTTGTTGATCAACAGTTGTCATTGATGTCAACCCAAGCAGCACCAGGGGCTAACCCAATATTGCATGGGAATTTTGACCTACCAAATTAATATATTATGGGTCAATAATTACTTTTATGTTTTCTACTTGTTGAGATGTTTCCGTTGATATATGGCGCGTGATGTAATTCTTCACGGTTTGAGAGATATTCATGTTTGAAGTTTGTACCCCAAGTTAGTGGGCTAAAACCCCATGGGGTTGGGGCATGGGTCATTAAAAATTCATAATTAATATTTTCTAAGCTCCTAAAATCCCTCCCACATTCACTTGTTGAAGCCCCTCTTAACCTAAGCATTTATATAAATTGTGATCTTCATTTCCTCCTTAGGCAAGGGATTTCGCTATCTGTAACAGGTCATCACGGAATTTGCGCTCTAAATTTTTTGCTACGAAGATTCAGAAGCTGAAATTTTTATGAGGCGAAGCCAAAAGCCTGAGGAAGCTACTATAAAAATTTCAGATCAAGGTGTGCAACATTTTTGGAGATATGATCTGTGGAATTCATGGTTTTTGCAAGCTTCTGAAATTCATCTCAAAGAAGTAACGTCATAAATCTCTCTCTGAGTATCAGATTGGAATTTCGTAAAAAGTGGCAGATGGTGCATAGTTTTTAATTTTCGCTCTATCAATTTGAGAGCCAAATGAAGAAACAGTGACATGTGGCATGACGTACAAGTGCGCTCTGCTGAAACAGTCCATAATTAGGGAATTGTGAGAGATTGAGTATAACTCTCTCTTGAAGAATCCAAATTAGGTCATACCTGTGGTATTGGAAAGATGACTCAGAGGACTAATATAGGACCAAAAATCAGATATTGAGGATCTGAAATAATAGAGATACACCAGATTCAATATCAAGCTCTTAGAAGTCAAGAAAAAGCTAGATCATGTGTTGTCAAGGGTTGCAAAGGACCAGAATTTCTACGGTAGCAAAGCAAAGCAAGGTGCAGCAGAGGGTAGCATGACAAGAGTAGCAACCAAGGTGCATAATAGCAGCAATAATTTCATCATATGAATTCTTCAAGTGGGCAGCACTACATACAATCATTGTAAAGGTATCATTATACTTAGTCATTGTAAATACATTATTGTACAAATTGTACTAGTGTCTATCTGCCAAGGGTTGAAGAAGCAGTGTTGGGAGTTCTAGGATCATCATTAGGTGGTTGTGTCAAATTTGGGTTTATGATCTAGTATATCTTCTTCTTCTGTATCATTCTATATCATTGTAAAGTGGACCATTTTCCCTGGTACGGGAGTCCATTCTTTTTTTATTCTTCTATAGGGTGGTAGGGTGGTGCTAGGGTGAGTTGTAGCTCATTGGGTGTTGGGGCATCCATTCAGTTGACTACTGAAGAATCTCGAACGTTGGAGCGTCCATCCAGTGGGAGCTGGAGAAGAATGCTTTTCTAGATTCTAGGAAGTTGGAGCTTTATTTTCAATTGGAGTTGAATATTAAATAATTATTAGAAAAGCATTAGGTGTTTTTTGTCCCAAAGTGGGTTTCCACCTTAAAAATTGTGTGCATTTTTGTTCCTCTTATTTTCTACTATCATTATACAAACACTAATAATAATTGAAGATTAACTAATGCTTTAATTGAAATGAATATTGATTCACCCCCCCTCCCCTCTCAGTATTTCCAAAAATTGGTATCAGAGCTTGGTTCCTTCAACAGCATTTTAACAACTGGAAGGAGGTCATGGAGCATACCAAGAATGGTGTACCTCTATTCAATGAAAATAATTATGCACTCTGGAAAGGAAGACTGGAGGTCTATCTCTTGGCGCAAGGTTACGAAGTATGGGACACTGTTCAAAATGGATTTACATCAACTACGGATGAACAAGGTAAGAAGAATTTGGTAAATGATGCAAAAGAAAAGAATATTATTATCAGTGGAATTATTAAATTTGCTTATCATAAGGTGTTGGGTTGTAAAACTGCAAAAAATGTATGGGACAAGCTTGAGAATATATATGCAGGTGACTCAAATGTCAAAGAAGCAAAGCTTCAAATCTATAGAGAAAAATTTGAGCAACTTAGAATGAAAGAAGATTGAAACATTGCTACATACTTCCAATACGTTGATGAAAGAACCAATACTCTGGAAGGATTGGGAGAGCCAGTTGACGAGAAGATTATTATACATAAGATTCTTAGAATGTTACCAGGGAGATTCAACCCAAAGGTTTCGATCTTAGAATACGGTGCAAATCTGGACAAACTCAGCAAAGAGGAATTACATGGAGTTCTCATAGCATATGAAATGAGACTTGATGAAGAAGAGGTACTTCGCATCTAGAAACTGCGTTCGTTGCATCTAAGAAAACCAATAAGGATAAACAACCTTCAATTGAAAAGACATGCACCTGCAAGTGTGAAGAAAAGGGAGATGATGAAGAAGGTCTTTCAGATGAAGAATATGCTTACTTCATGAGAAAACTAAAAATTGGTAAGGGACAATTCAAAGGTAAACTTCCATTGATATGTTTCAACTGTAATGAGGTTAGGAATTTTGCAGCAAAATGTCCAAACAAAATTAATGGCAACTCAAAAGGAAAGAAAAGCTTTAAGAAATTCAACAAGCAAGGATCCAAAAGGAACTTTCTCTCTAAAGAAGATAGCTCATCATCTGATGAAGACAATGACAGTGAAGAAGAAGCCAATGAGAGAGTATTGTTTATGGCCAAGCACAATAAACCCAAGCACAATAAACAAGAGGTACCAAACAACGAATAAGAAGGATGGACCATAGAAGAATTTTATGAGGAAGAAATCAATCTTATAAAAGATCTCAAGGCGGAGAAGATTCGTTCCAATACTCTTGAAGAACAAGTTCAAGGTCTCAAAATTGAAGTTGAAGAACACAAATGACTGAAGAGTCACTTCAAAAGAAGTTGGAAGAAAGCAACTAAGAAAGGGAAGAATTAGAAGCCGAAGTAGTCTCGCTGCGTGAGGAAGTGAAGAAAGGAAAAACTATCCAAAACTATGCCAACAGCTCAAGGGCATTGGAAGAACTCATCAACAATCAACGATCTTACAACGACAAAACTGGCATCGATTACAAAGAAGAAGAATCAGGACCTTCTACAAAAAAATACAATGAACCTATGATATTTGACATGCATGTAGACTTCATTGGACAAGATTCGCAAGAACAGCCTTGGAAGACAATTCCTCGATGAAAATTTTCATCTAGGTACCAACATATTTTTTATGGCTACTGTTATTCATGTGTAAAATTTGGTCATAAAGTTGCAGAATGTCACACGTACCCTAGGAACGAATACAATTCCAGGAGATCTGTCAAATATGAACCTCTTAGGGCTCAGCGAAACATCAATAGATTTGAACATTTAAGAAATAATATTGAATGTTACAAATGTCGAAACTTTGGACACATAGCCAAAGACTGCAGACTTGAAAATCCTCCAGAAGAATCTTCAAAGCCAAAAAACGAACGAACATGGAAGAAAAAGAAGAATGATAATTGTGCTCTTGATTTCAAGGCTCAAAAGAAAAAAGATGTGTGGTATGTTGATAGCGGTTGCTCAACACATATGACTGGAGATAGAAATAAATTTGTATCTCTGAAAGAGAAGAAGGATGGAACCGTGACATTTGGAAATGATGGATCTTCAAATGTTATAGGATTAGGTACTGTCACTCTCAGAAGCAAAGATGCTCTAGCCAAGAATGTTCTATTGGTTGAAAACATGAATCAAAATCTGCTCAGTGTTGGACAAATGTGTGATCAAGGACACACAATACTATTCAACTCCACAAAATGTGAAATCAGGAAAGGCGTGTTTGGTGAAATTGTGGCTACAGCAAGTCGAGCTCCAAATGACATATATGTTCTGGATGAAGCAACTAAAGCATGTCTAATAACTAAAGAGGATGATACAATAATTGGTAGCAATGATGATCGACTAAGTAAGAAGTTTTCTACAAAGGTGCAAAGTGATTTAGAGATGTCTTTACTTGGTGAGTTGACATACTTATTAGGGCTTCAAATATCTTAGCAAGAGAAAGGAATATTTATATGTCAAGCCAAGTACATCAAGGAAATGCTCAAGAAATTTAAAATGGAAGATTTCAAACCCATCCTTACTCCAATGGTAACAGGTTGCAAATTGAGCATAGACGACTCATCTAAGGAATTGGATCAAAGGTTGTACATATCTATGATTAGTATTCTTCTATATGTAACAGCCTCTCGACCAGATGTTATGCAAGCAGTTGGACAAGTAGAAATATTCCAAGCAGCAACAAAAGAATCACATATTAAATATTCGTCAACATTGGAATATCTTCGCCAGAAGCTTGGGATTCTCCCAAGTTCTCATTAGATTTTCCTTTTTCAGAATATAAAGGGGGAGTGGAAGTAGATTATAGGTCTGTAGGAAGGTTTTGTGTCAAGGGGAGTGGAAGTGTCTACAGGTCCGCAGGATGGTTGTGTTTCAGGGGGAGTTACCCTTTTCCATTGATTTCAAAGGGGGGAGAGAATGTTGTAGGAAGAGGTGTCATGATCGCAGGGGGAGTACTTGTGTTGCCATCAATGCCAAAGGGGGACATTGTTGATCAGCGGTTGTCATTGATGTCAACCCAAGCAGCACCAGGAGCTAACCTAATATTGCATGGGGATTTTGACCTACCAAATTAATATATTGTGGTTCAATAATGGTTTTGATGGTTTCTACTTGTCGATATGTTTCCGTTGATATATGGTACGCCATATAATTCTTCACGGTTTGAGAGATATTCATGTTTGAAGTTTGTACCGCGAGTTAGTGGGCTAAAACCCCATGGGGTTGGGGCATGGGTCATTGAAAAGTCATAATTAATATTTTTTAAGCTCCTAAAATATCTCTCACGTTCACTTGTTGAAGCCCCTCTCAACCTAAGCATTTATATAAATTGTGATCTTCATTTCCTCCTTAGGCAAGGGATTTCGCTATTTGAAACAGGTCATCATGGAATTTGCACTCTAAATTTTTTTCTACAAATTTTAAGAAGCTGAAATTTTTATGAGGCGAAGCTGAAATCCTAAGCAAGCTGCTGTAAAAATTTCAAATCAAGGTGTGCAATATTTTTGGAGATATGATCTGTGGAAGTCAGGGTTTTTGCAGGATTCTGAAATTCATCTCAAATAAGTGACCTTGATAAATTCGTCATAACTCTCTCTCTGAGTATCGGATTGGAATTCCATAAAAAGTAGCAGATAGTACACAATTTTTACTTTTCTCTGTATCAATTTGAGAGCCAAATGAAGAAACAGTAACACGTGGCACGCCATACAAGTGCACTCTGCTGAAACAATCCATAATTAGGGCATTATGAGAGATTGGGTATAACTCTCTCTTGAAGAATCCAAATTGGGTCAGACCTGTGGCATTGGAAAGATGACTCAGAGGAATACTATAGGACCAAAAATTAGATATTGAGGATCTAAAATAACAAAGATACACCATATTCAATATCAAGCTCCTAGAAGTCAAGAAAAAGCTAAATCATGTGTTGTCAAGGGTTGCAAAGGACCAAACTTTCTACGGTAGCAAAGCAAAGCAAGGTGCAGCAGAGGGTAGCATGACAAGAGCAGTAACCAAGGTGCATAACAGCAACAAGAATTTCATCATATGAAGTCTTCAAGTGGGCATCACTACATACAATCATTGTAAAGGTATCATTGTACTTAGTCATTGTAAATACATTATTGTACAAATTGTATTAGTGTCTATCTGTCAGGGGTTGAAGAGGCAGTGTTGGGAGGTATACGATCATCATTAGGTGGTTGTGTAAAATTTGGGGTTATGGTATAGTATATATTCTTCTTCTGTATCATTCTATATCATTGTAGAGTGGATCATTTTCCCTGGTACGGGAGTCCATTCTTCTTTTATTCTTCTACAGGGTGGTAGGGTGGTGCTAGGGTGAGTTGTAGCTCATTGGGTGTTGGGGCATCCGTTCAGTTGACTACTGAAGAATCTCGGGTGTTGGAGCATCCATCCAGTGGGAGCTGGAGAAGAATGCTTTTCTAGATTCTAGGAAGTTGGAGTTTTATTTTCAATTGGAGTTGAATATTAAAGAATTATTAGAAAAGCATTAGGTGGTTTTTGTCCCGAAGTGGGTTTCCACCTTAAAAATTGTGTGCATTTGTGTTTTTCTTGTTTTCTACTATCATTGTACAAACACTGATAATAATTGAAGATTAACTAATGCTCTAATTGAAAGGAATACTGATTCACCCCCCCCCCCTCAGTATTTCCAACAATCCGGGATCTGGTGGAGTTGTCGGATGAAGCAATCCCATCGGGAGAAAATGGGTGTTTAAGAAGAAGATGAATGTAGAAGGCAAGATGGAGAAATACAAAGCTCGGTTGGTAGCAAAAGGTTATTCCCAGGTGCTAGGAATTGATTTTGGTGATATTTTTTCTCCTGTTGCCAAAGTTACTTCTATTAGATTACTTTTATCTGTTGCTACTGCATTTGATTTTGAGGTAGAACATGTTAGCAACCTATAAATATAGGAGTCATAATTTTGACTTGACTGATGGTAGTCTTGTAAATATGTACAAACTTTGTTTTCCACAAGTTATTTTCCCATATTTTGTAAAAAATCAAAAATCAAAATCAAAAATCAAAAAGAGGGTAAAAAGTCCTAAAAGAAACATCAAAGGACTTAGAAAAAATATATAGCCCAAAATAAAAAGATGAATAAAACATGAAAGTGTGCAAGTCTAAATGCCACTACTTTTACTTCTTGCAGTTGATTATGGCAGAGTCTCAATAAATGCCATAATCCATGATGAGTTGAACAATTTAATCTTGACTTGTCACTTTTCAATTTCAAATGTTGTAGATAGAGAATAAAGAATTGTCATACAGTTTAATCATGACAATTCAGTAGTTAGTTAGAGAATAAGTGAATCCAACAGTTTAATCTGGATTCCTGGATGAAATAAGTGTAGAATTAGATAGTTTTATAGCTTTCAGAAAGAATAAATGTTGTAAAGGTTTCTAGCTCAAATGCACCTAATAAAAAATGGAAGAAAAAAATGTTAGCATGGTAAGTTGGGTAGGTAGAAGAAGGTGAAAAATCTCAATGTAAATATCATTCATCTGGACTGCAAAATAACTAACTTCCCCTTCCCATAGTCATGAAGCATTCTAAACTATCAGTCAGAAAGGCTCAAGGCATTTCCTTGACTTTTGTAGGGACCGGACCCAAGGCTCTATGGCTGATTAGTTGAAAGTGTGAAATGTCTATATTAATCCCTAAACTCACATCATTATTCCATTTCATGCATTCATCCCCCTGAATAATCATAAGTAAAACCTCATTTTTACTTAAATACATTATAATTCCCATCTGACTAATTTCCATCATCACATGAGAAACATTAAACCCTCAAAATACATTATATCATAAGTTAAAGTGATAAGATTAATGCAAATTGTCTTTTAAACTTCACTTTACTTGTTATGTTTATGTATTTTGAGTATACATTATCCCATTTCCATATTGATTTTCACTTATGTATTAATTCCCTATAGAAATTACCTTTGCCTATAGTATATAGCTCATTTTTATATAATAACCCCAAAACCCACTTATTATAACTTTAGCGAAAGTTATTTAATCCCCACATGTGTAAATAAAACACCCACATTACAACCCCTCTGGCTAAAATATATCTTTATATTAAATCCCACCCCTATGGTAAGTAAATCATTTTGATTTAATTACTATATAATAAAAATATATGAAAAAACCTTAAACATGTGTTAATATATGTTTAAAAACAAAAAATGTAATTCCTGAAGTTTAATCTAAGCTAAACTTCACTAAACCTATGCCTTTGTTTATATATTCCCTTTCCCGATTTCCCTTAACTTAAGGTTAAAATCTTAACTTATCCATTTTTCCCGATGCATACCCCTTTACCAAAGTTCTAACCTCGGTTAAACCATTATAAACTGCCCCATTCTATATATAAACTCACTTTATATATCAGAAATCCCTTTTTTATCCCATATCTGTAGCACCATCGGATTCAATTTTAACCGTCCGATCATCTTTACAATCATAATCCTACGGTTCGCATCAAACGCGATCACCTTACTTCGTATCCCATCCTTCCCCGCAGCGTTGAGTATTAGCCGTCCGATCTTCAAGCATCCCTTTAATCTAACGGTCTAAACCGAACCCGATAACATATGCCCCCTACCCCCACCATTTTCCATCGCATTAGTTTTTGACCATAGATCTCCACTTACCATATCAATGGTTCACATTAAAGAGCCTGGTCCCACTGCACTCACCCCGCAGCTTTGAAGCAAATCCTGACCGTTCGCATCGCGGAGTCAAATCCGACGATGCAGATCTAGTATCACATAACTAAAATGATCGACCAAAGTTTATGAAAAGTTACGCGATAAAAGTAGTATTTTAATACCCCCAATGCTACGTGTCTATTTCCTATTCGATCGCGTTCATATTGGCCAAAACATCTTACCATCTAAAAGCAACGCGATAACCTTTGATGGTTTTTGCATTCAAAGCAAATCTGCTCCCGCCATTAACTGTGACCTGCATTAAATGATATGTATAATGATAAAAATATAAGTTTTAACCTTAGTTTTTCTTCGTTTTATGTATTATTTCCCCTCAGTTGTTATGAAAATGCATCTAGACTCTGTGAATGAACTTTATAACCATCGCTGGCCAATTTTTCCCCTGAAGCAGAATTTCACCACAGTGACGGCATTCAAAAGACTCTTGATGTATTCCATTAACTCACAGCATCCAGTTTGAAGCTGATACTACCAGAAAAACCCTTCGAAAGCCTAATTCTTTAAAAAATCCTTAGAAACTGCTATTATCTCACAAAAGCCTCTATTTTAAGTTCAATCTTCAGTATAAACCCTTGAAAAATCATTTCCATGGCTTCAAAAGGTCTTTTAACCTGCAGATCTCTTGAAAAAGTCATATTTACAATCTCAACCATTCAGGAAACTCTTGTTTCCTGTCTTAACCCAGTTTTCATCTCTTAGATAAGCCTAATTGAGCCAAAAATCCCCAAAAGGAAACCATCATTAGCCTAAATTTCTCAATTCCCTTTGTTAAAGTGAAATACTCCTTCAAACAGTTTAAACTTGCAGAAGTGATCCTAAAAATGCCTAAAAAACAGAGTTAAACCTCCACAGAATGATCTCATTCCACAAATCTTTGAAGAATATCCAATCACCTCCCTGAAGCCAAGATTTTATTAAAAAATTGTTTGATTTTTGCAGGTTATTATCAGAATATGGATTTGGGCCAACAGTTTCAATACTAGTTGACAAAATTGTTTGCTCCAAATTCTCAGATATTAACTCAACATATTCATTCGACAAACAGTTTGCATACAAAGAAAGAACAAAATCAAGTCAGAGAGAGATCAGAATGATGAATTTTTCATAGTGAATGGTAAAAGTGAAATCAAAATTCACAATGACACTGAAAACATAACAGTCAAAGAGTATCAGTGGTTAAAGTGTATAAGGTAAAAGTCAAAGTGAAAGTTAAAACAAAGTTACAGAGTAGTCAAAGGTAAGCAGTAAAAGTAAATATGGAGGCAGTAATAGTAAAAAGAGATGAAAATACTTTCACCAACATTGAATTTTATCTAAAGTGAAAGTAAAACAGTCAAAAGAACAAAAAAGTGAAAAGATGAAAAACATAACAAGAAGGAACATTTTTGCGGAAATTTCATGTTTAAGTCAGTGTTTTGCAGAAACTGTTGTGACCAATATAAAATTCATTTTGAAAAACTGAAGGAGATTTATGTTCATAAGATTTCCAGCCACAAAAACCTCTCTGACTTTTCTAACAGCTGTTATGGTTTTGGAAATATTAAACAATGTTGGAAAGCACTTTTTGCAGAAAATACCTATTAGGTAATCATTTTTCAGAGAATATTGTGGCCAATAATAAATACATTTTACGAACATGAAGGAGGATTTTGTTCCTAAGAGACCCATATACAAAAACCTATCTCATTTTTTTCCCAGTCATTTCAGAATGAGAGTTACATGCACAGATTTACAACCTATTTTTCAGACTCTGTAAAACTCTGTTTTACACATATTTGTGCAAAGCCTATTGTGAACATCTTGAGAGGAATTTTATGAAACTGAAAGAGGTTTATCTCACCTACATGTTGATATACAATAACCTCTTTCATGTTTTACATATATATTTCGGATTGAGAAATAAAAAGGTATCATTGGACCCCAAGTTTGCATAATTGTTGGAGCAGAATGCACAAAGAAAGGAAGCAGTTAGTGACTTGAATGCCTCATCATCAACTAAGAGTTAGATCAAATTCGAATTCTCCTCTTTTTCACCACCTATCCATAAAAAATAGTGCCAAATAGATGCATTAGTCTTGAGTGTCCTTTACTTAAATTCTATTTATGTAAAACAGTTAAAGATATTTTGTAAACCAATCTTGATATTTTTCAAGATATTTTAGTTTAGAATTTGTATAAATACTTCACTCCTTGAAGTATTTTGTGTGGAATAAAATAATAAAGATTATTATAGACTTTTTGTTGAAACATTGGGATTTTATGTGAGTTAAGTTGAAGCAGCAAGCTGGAAACTGAAGCGAATAGACATCATAGCTAAGGATTCTCGTGGTGACAAGATAAGTCTCATCTTTTTCCTGTTTTTAGTGTTTTCCTTTAAAAATTTTACATTCATTAATATATTGTGTTTCTATTCTGTAATGATCAACTAAGGATAAATTAAACAGGATTACTGATAATAAGCTCCCTGTTTTAAACTAGTTGGCATTTCAATGTTTTCTGCTTGATAACCGGACCATAGAATTCTTAATTGCTCTAGGTCCTAGTTTGATCCCCTCCTTCAATATTCTTATCTGTGATCTAAGGATTCTTAATTTCCCTTAGTCCAGACTTCACCCACTTTATCAAAATATCCTTTTAAAACCCTTGCAAGGTCATCTATCTTGCCCTTAGCATATTTGCATCTTTTGGCCTAGGTTTTCTAGTCTTGTTTGCTATAATTTGACTCCATTGCCCAATGGTTAGGTAGATATTTCTATGGTTTCCTTTGTAGTCCTTTATTCCCACCAACTTTTTCAGAAAATCAAACCCAACTGCACAATCATAGCTAGTCTAATATATGTTACCTAAACAAAGCTAAATAATATGGAGAGATTCCTCTCTGGAACTTAAGAAGGCTAGATCCTGAATTCTAAAAGTGGTTCTTGGTTACCCCTAGTAAGTTACAAAGTTTTAAATATTTCTGATAGAAAATTTACTAGAGTGATAACAGAACAGATGGATGTGAAGACAACATTTCTTCACGGGGATCTAGAAGAGGATATCTACATGAAACAACCTGAAGTCTTTATGATGAAGGGGAAGAAATAATTGGCATGCAGGTTAAAGAATTCTTTGTATGGGTTAAAACAGTCCCCAAGGATGTGGTATCAGAAATTTGATACCTATATACGAGGACTTGGCTTCACCAGAAGCAAGGATGATCACTGTGTTTATTTTAAATTAAATGGTGACTGTGTTATTTATTTGGTCTTGTATGTGGATGATATGTTGTTGATTGGAAATGACAAAGAAATTATCCAAGATTTGAAGACCCAACTGTTCTCCAAATTCGACATGAAGGATCTTGGTGCTGCAAACTATATTTTGGGCATGGAAATTAAAAGAGATTGGGCAAAGAGGAAGCTCTGGTTAAACCAGAGGAAGTATGCCGAGACTATATTGCAAAGGTTCAATATGCAGGATAGTAAACCTGTGAATGTTCTGATTCCTGTAGGTACAAAGCTATCTACTAAACAGTGTCTCAAGACTCAAGAAGAAGAGGAGGATATGTCTTATGTTCCATATGCAAGTGCAGTGGGTAGCTTGATGTATGCAATGGTCTGTACTAGACCAAACATTGCACATGTAGTGGGAGTATTGAGCAGGTTTATGTCAAACCCAGGGAAGGCGCATTGGACAGCAGTGAAGCGGGTTTTCAGATATTTGCGTGGCACTAGTGATTATGGCTTGTGCTACCAAGGAAGACCAGGATTGGAAAGAGTATTGGACATTCGTGGTTTTGTTGATGCAGACTGGGCTGGAGATCTGGACCAAAGAAGATCTACAAGTGGGTATTTGTTTAGCCTATTTGGAGGTGCAGTCAGTTGGATGAGTAAAAGACAGTCTGTAGTGGCTCTTTCAACTACAGAGGCAGAATACATAGCAGCCACTCATGCAAGAAAAGAAGCAGTTTGGTTGCAGAGATTGTGTTCAAGTATGGGGTTGGTGTAGCAAGCTATAAGGATATACTGTGATAGCCAAAGTGCAATTTTCTTGGCTAAGAACCCTTCTTATCATTCAAAGACAAAGCACATTGATGTTCAATATCACTTTCTGAGAAATATGGTTGAGGCTAAAAGGGTGTTGCTAGTAAAGGTGGACACCTTGAAGAATGTTGCAAATGCATTTACGAAGTCTATGAGCACTCAGAAGTTATCTTGGTGTAGAGAAACAATGGGTGTTGCAGAGCTGGGCTAATGACTAAGCTCTCTTGTGGCCCCCTGCGGAAATAAAACAACAAGTGGGAGAATGTTGGGTATGTGTTATATTCTTTCCATGACTAGTCACGTGCGGGGGGGGGCGATAGACCCCCCTGTACGTTGCATCGGGCATAACAGGGGGGTCACAAGGGGGGCGGCAGCCCCCCCTGTTCAGTGTTGCCCCAGGAAAAAAAATTTAGTACTTATTTTTCGTTGGGCAGACCCGCCCATTATTTTGTGCATGGATTTGCACATGGTTTTGGGGCATGATGGTTTTCGGCCCCTAGTATTTTGTAGATCCAGTCAAGGGAACTACGGTTATGTTCTAATCCAGGGTTAATGGATTTGGGTTTATGTATTCTTCGGCATGTATATATATGTGTTGTAACACTAAAAGGAATATAATGAAAAATCAAGCTAGTCGTCCCGGTTTGGGATCTAGGGGAAAATCTCTATGTATATGTGTTTTATGTTTTATGCTCTCACTATTATTTATTTTCTATTTTTAAGATTCATTTGTAGATAATTTCTGTATAGATTTCAAACCTACAGTCGAGTTTTTCATGGAATCTGATTCCATGTCATCTTCTTGGGAGAGGTGGACTATAGCTGAGCGCAAACTAGCGAGGGCTAACCGGACTCGGGGGATATAGTGACAATTTTCCAGAAGGTGATTGTGGGCACATAAAGGACACGTGAATTGTGTTGCCCGCAATCCAACGTAGTAACCCCGTTCTATAGGATACCATCTGTGGATGAGTTCCAGGGTTGTGCATTCTTCGAGGAAGTGACCATGTTCATCGCACAGCGTGCAGCATATAACGGGAGGGGGTATGACTAGGAGTCTTTCTGGTGCCCATCGTTCTTCCTGTAGGTACAAGATGATACGAGATTCATCTCCAGTAGACTGGATGGAGGGATCCTCTTGATAGGATCACTCGATGGCATGTAAGGCATCCCTATATCGCAGGATCTCTGGGATGATGGGTATAGTGCCCATAATTGCTGCAGATAGCACATGCATGATCGGTACATAATGCTTTGCTTTTACCTTTGGTGGCAAGTTCCTTTTTACAGAAACTCGGCATCGTGATGTCTGCCTCAGAGCCAAGGAGTGGTTTTAATTCGTCCAGCTCTGGGGAGATATGGGTAGGGTGACCTATTACGTCGCATATGGCGCAAACTGGTGATTCCCATTGTATGGCGGGAGTTTCCAACTTCTTCCTCTCTTCTCGGTTTTCTTAGCCATAGTCATTGGTTTTGAAATTGGGAATTTCCTTTGCATGGATGGTTTCGACTGTTTCTTGAACGGGTGGGGCCTCCTCGAGACTGAGGGGCTTTAACCCTGTGGCAGTGATGTGTGTGGCTCCTATTCCCATAAGGGGAATGAGATACCAAACTGGTATTACAAATTATATGTTTGGTAACACCACTATTGCCAAAACCTATTGGGAGATGAAACCAGCTAGGGATAGAGGAAAGGGGTTTAGGAAGCAACGTAGGCTAGAGAGGTTGTCATGGCCGAGGACTCGGTGTCATTACTACTTGTGTCCATGTCCTGACTAGCTTCGGTGTTTGATGTGGACATCATTCACACCAGAAGTCCTATGACATTAGGTGATGACTCAGGTATAATGGGGGGATCTCCTAGGAATGATCCTAGGACGGACGACGATTTGAACTAGTTAGGGCCATACTCTTGGTACCGTGAAGGTGTGTCTGAGGATGTATCTACGTACGGCATAATTATGTCTGTGTTTTTTAGGGTTCGTTTCTCACTATGCGTCAATTGATCAACAGTAATGATGCAGTCCTCGTGGGGTAACATCATAAATGTAGAAGACAGAGGAGGCTATGGCTGACACGACGTACATATAACTCTGACCAAAGAGTATATTGTAGTCCAAGTGAGCATCCAAGACTTCAATTTCTATAAGGACCGTCTTTCCGGCTAAGAAGACTAGGACGTTTTGGTAGAGACTGATGGGAGTTGAAGGACGACCAATGTATGCTCTAAGTGTGATGACTCATGGTTTTAGTTCCGGAGACCCTAACTTCTGCCAAACATTTTTTACATGATGCACATGGATGCACCCTCGTTAATGACACATCGGTGAATGGTGATATTTTGGACCGACACTGTTATCTGAAAGGCAACCATCGAAGGAAGCCTAGAGGTGCCTTTGTCTAAATCAAAAGCCATTAGGTGTGTATCAGCAGGGTTGATAGCACCTAACACAGAAAGCAAGGCTTTCTGTTGCAATACTTCCAAAGCTGACATAGCAGTGGGAGATTGGGCTAAATCATCCATGATGCTATAATTTGCCACTTTGGATTAGTTTCCTGCTCGCCTATTTGGTCCCTCGGCAATTTTTGGCAATGGTTCAATAGGCATCTTTGAAATGGTGAAAGGTGTAGTTGGTGCACTAGTACTAGCCCCTGACGTGTTGGTGTTTGGTGGGGTGTCATAATTTCGATTTCGTCATTGAAAAAACATCTCTTTGCCAGTCATGTAGATTTCGTGGTTGTTTTTTCCCTAGTCATATGGATTTTGTTATTGAGTGCTAACTATCCCTTAATGGGGGAAAGGTTTCTGCATCACAGTTGTCTGCTGGGAAGATCCTCCTTGCCCTTGGTTACTCTACAGCTTCGATAGCTCGGGGAGAACGAGACAGTGGTGAGTATAATGGTCGTACTCACCACAGATCGAACAAGAGTGTTTTGTTCGAAGAGGTGGCCTTTTTCTCTTCCATTGGGCATTGCTTGGCTCCAGGTTTTGGTTTCGGTTGGAGTTGCCTCCAGCCTGATATCATGGAGGGCATTGTTGGTTATTTCCCCTTTGTCCAAGACTCCCTTTGGGCTTGTTTTTTCCTTTTTTCTTAACCACGTTAGGAGGGTAGTTCTCTTGGCTATATGAATTGTGTGGTTGGTTTTAGGACGGCTGCACAAAGTTTACCTATGCATTGTTTTGAATAGGTGGGTCGTGTGTTGGGGACTGCTCTGTGTTTGCAGTACTGGGGGGATCTCTTCCGTCAGTATTTCTATCTGCATATTGGGTCCCCTGAACCGGAGGATAGGGTCCTCCTTGGTGATACGACGATGCCCTATTGGTAAAATTTTTCTAAGGCATATGATGACTTTGAAAACCGGGTTGTGGTACGTTCTAGGTAGAATCATAAGTATAACCGGGGTTTTGACTGTTGCTGACTAGGTAACTTTGGGTCAATGACCCAATTAGACCGTCTACAGATTTCGACGCGCCTGGTAATTCTTTATAAGTTTGCAGGTGAAGGGCATTTGGGAGGATATTGTAAATATGTCCTAACTGCATATAAATCAGCTCGAGTTGTTGGGCCTTGCTGATGGTGCCCTCTTCAGATATGGGCATTTGTTGTGCCACATCCTTTGAAATCTATGCAGTGCGAGTTTTCAAGAATAGATCTAAAGTACCCGATCGTCAAGTTTGGCTTTACATAAACTACGATGTCGCCGCCATTCATGGAGATGGTCCAAGATATGGATGGAGGTGGTTTGCCTAAAGTGTGTCAGTAATTCCATTCCAGAGTCATGGTGGATGGGTAACTGAAAATATGTTAGGAACGCAGTGGCGAGGGCGCCAAATGTTCCATGGGTAGTAGAGGGTTGCTCCACATACCATTTCATTGCTGCTCTTATCATAGTGCGTTTAAATAGTCTCAATCGAATGGTGTCGTCAATGATATTGTTCGATGAGCACCACTGGTGGAAGGTCATGACATGATTTCCTGGGTCTTCTGCTTGCTTTCCTTCAAAATTTGGAATGTCTAAAGGGAGCTTCGTGGGCATCGGAGGCCATGTAGGGTTGTGTGCAATGGGGTCATTCATCAACTTGGTTAAATCTGGTAAATTCAACAAAGCTAAGAAAGGTGACTGCGAGGTTGAAGCCATTGCAAATTGTGAAAAAACATTGTTCTGGTTAGGAAGAGGGTTTATCTTTGACGTACCCTGCTATGTATTCGACTAGATTCCCGAATGGGTAGCACTCCTCTGCCCTCTAGGGGTTGTGGGAGGAGTGGTATGTGGTGTGGCGTTGGGAGACCGACCAGGGTTCCCAACTAAGGATGCCCCAATAAAGGATGAACCAATAATGGTGGCAGCGTTCCGTCTTTGACGCCTAAATGGCGAAAGACCTGGAACCCCTCCCGGTAACGGGGGGAGGTCCAAAATATGTCTAGATCGACAAGGTCATGTTGGGTCCGTTCTAGTGTCGACTAGGTCTGCCTTTGGAAATATCTCAGAGGATAGAGATTATGATCAAAGAAAAAATTTTATCGCATACAAAAACAAAGCGAAAATAAAATTAATTTTCCCTTTAAATTAATCCTATGTGATCAGTCAATTAAAAATATGGTTTTTGTTTGTTTGCTTATGATACTCAAATCATAGAAGACCTATTCATCCTCATACACTCAAATGTAACTGGGCCTTGAGAAGATATCTTGTGAGTGCTGGCACAACGTCCCGTAAGCGCTGGCGACACCCCCAGTCAGCCAAAGAAAATCCACGAAGGTAAGGGTAGAGGATCTAGCGCTTGCCGGCACCGTCACCTATAGGGAAAGGATGCCCTAATTTTGGCCACTAAGTACCACCATCCCACGTGAGAATTTGAGTCTTGGGCTTCTTGGTAATTCAGCGAACAGTATCGACTATCAGTTGGGTCAGGTAGCCCCAACTGATACCTACCTGCACTGCGCCTAAGCCTAACCCCCTCTGAAATGGGTCTTTGTCGCACTCGGGTTTTCTTTTCCGTGGGTAGATATGTGGATTTAAAGCTCCCTAAACAGTAAACTTATATGTTTCAAGATGAAGAATAATCAAGGCAGCTTATTGGATGCCTACCCCCTTGATCCTAACTTAGACTATAAATTATTTTGTGGCCCCTTGGGGAGAATTTAGTGAGTTTTGTTAGGTTAGTTTTAGGTGTCTTTTCTTTGCTTAGTGTGTGGATGTGTGTGAGAAAAAAGTGAACAAGCACATAGTTTGAACGTGTGGATATGCAATGATCCTTTTCAAAATCCCCTATTAAAATATGTTCTATTGTTCCTTGCTCAAAAGAAAAACATGTGCGGATATGGGCCGCTTTCTATTTCCTAGTTAATCTATGTGATTAACTACAGGGAGATGGTGAGTTGTGAATAGAGAGTGTTCATATGCTTGCCTAGGATCACCTAAGGGTGCAAAGGCAGCAGAGATTACTTGCTCTTTTATTGGCAATTCAATCCTGGTCTTGAAATCCTAGTGCAAAAATTAAACTAAATTAATTATTTTTACACTAGAAAAAAGAAACTAGCTAAGAATGCGTGGACTTGGGCCACTTACTTTGGCTAATTATCTAGGTGTTTTGGTACCTAAATTTGAAAAACGTATTTTTTTTTCGGAATGCAAGTTAATTTTCCCCCCTACTTAAACTATGTGTGAACTTTGCAAAAATCAACTTGAAGTAAAACTAACACCAAGCCTACCAAAAGCAACTAAGAGTGAGTTTCAGCAAGCTGCGGGATACCTCAACCAGTGTTGGTAGATGTATTATGGGCTGCTAGGCACTTTACAAGTAGGAAAAGATAGAACTATGGGCGAAATTAATCATTTTGTCTTTAGCGCACAAAAGACTGCAACAGGCGCAATGTTTGCGTGCAGGTCAGCTTTGAACGCGTGCCTTGGGTGCACCTATCTGAGGGAAAAGTGCGCAAATTCCTGCAAAAGTAATTTTTTGGAGTTTTTCTTCTTCATTCTGTCACTTGGGATGAACTAGGGACTGAAGGATAAAAAGGGGGCAACTTCATCCCAACTCCACAGCACAGACAGAGGTCTCTTCAAAAAGGCACAACCACATAAACTTGGAAATAAACATTAGTGGAGTCGTCAATCCTGTGTTAGTGTGTTTGGTGCACGCATGTACGAAATCACACCAACTTAAGGGGTGTGGATTACCCTCTTAAGTTATTAGTCACAGGTAGAAAATATATGGAGTCAAGTAAGTTAATGGAACATGCTATAACATAAACATACTAGATAGAGAAATAGCATGCATATTCAAACATAACAATTAAACTAAAACTAAAACCAATAAGACAAAAGCTCTAAATAGACTCAAACAACTACAATAATGAAAACGGTGGCGCTTATGACCCCTCTTATTGAGTGCTGGTAAGAAATGAGGATGAAACTTTAACCCACTTGCCAAGGGGCCCTTAGAACTGGGGGTTCTAAGTCCCGATGCAAGGATGTCTTTACTTCCAAGCTTGCCTCGATGCAAAGTCTCCCTCTCTCTACTATGGTGGACTGAAGTTGTTGTATGGCCAACAATTGAGTCCCCTATATCTCTACTCCGGATCACACACTGCTGGTATTTCTTGGGGAAATTATGGCCAGCATAACAATGTGCTCTCAAGTTGTTCATCTCTTGGTGGCCTTTTATAGGATAATTCAAATCCTCCTTCCCTCTCTTGGTACATTATGGATGGTGACCCAAGAAAGGGGGATGATTCCATTGTGTGCCACATTTATTCCATTGTGTGATCCCTTGATTTCCTAAGGAGACTTTGGTGGTTGTCCTTAGGTGGCTTCAAGTATGAAATAATTGTCCTGGAGGGTGCTTTTTGTGGTCCCGGAAAGTGACTTCTGCCACCCCTAGAATTGCACGCTTTTCGGGTCAAAAGGAGTGCAAAGGAACTCTTCTCGAAGGTTTTCTCGTGCAAAAGCATTTATGACTTGCTCAAATTTGATTTTTCCTCAGAACTTATAGATTTTTAAATAATTTCCAGATTCTCTAATGTCTCTCAACCCTGTAAATCCTTCTTCCTGAAATTAAATAATGTCGTCTTTTCTTGTACGATTTTCTAGTGTTAATAGTAACCTTCCTCCTCTTTTCTGTTTTACCTCCTGTCCTAACTTTACCTTGCTTATTTTTCTTTGTCAGTTCTACAAGGGTGAGCTTTTCATCATTTTTCTGAAGTGGAGATGCAGGTCTATATTCCATGTTTGTGTCAATCTTCTTTCTTCTACTTTTTCTGGTCTTGTTTTCTTTAGGCTGCTCTGGTTCATCTTGGAAATGGTTTCTGATAAGAAAGTTCTCCCAAGAATCTCCTATACTTTTCAAATGAAATTCAAGAAGTATTTTTACCAACCCATGATGGTGCATAGTATTATCTATAAATTGAATTCTCTTTTGCACGTTTTTAGACATTCTTTTTAAGCTATTTAGTAGAAATAAGGGAAGATTTATTTCAACATTCTCTAAGAAATTCATCAACAATAGAATATGATATACATACATGCAGCCAAATCTGCCTTCACAGGTGATAAAATTCTGTAGAATTAAAAGCATGACCCTCCATTTATTCTTAAGTGTTGAGCTAGGAATATCCTTTCTGAAAACAGAAGTATCCATACCTGGATTTTTTACGACAACCTTCCATGATTCACTGTGAAATTCTTTATTTTTGAACCACCTTTCGCCAACCCTTGGGATTTTTGTGCTTCAACTATGAATGCCTCAGTTATTGAGAGCTTGATGCCTCCTATTTTAACTTTCGTCCCATCAAAATACCTCGCAAAAGACTTAGTGATATCTTTGTGGAAGCCATAAATTTTTTCTATAAACTTGAGCCATTTAGCCTTTTGAAACATCTCCCTGATATGAGGATATCCCTCCATATATTTTGTTCCCACCAGTTATGACCTGACTATCAAACACGTCTTCTATTGTGAAGAGTCTAGCCTTCATAATTATCCTTCTCTGTTATGAAGTGAATTGGATTACACATTTGATGAAGGACATCGAGGGTTTGTAGGAATGAGTGAGATGGACTGGGGTTTTGAAGAAACGTATATGGATATGTTACGACAACAGGTCATGACCATTAATCATAAATGGGGGAGTCCATTGTGGACCTTTATGAAACATAATGTGGATGATGTGGTCGATCTATGACATGATGGAAGTCCCAATCAAATCAAATGATGACATGTTGAGGTAGCATATGATTATCTACGTTATACATGCTAATGTTTTGATCTTGCTATTTAAATAAAATTTTGCAACTTTACTTTTAGAACTAACCTTTCATTTTCATTTCTTTGGTGTTGATTCTTCTGGTATATTTTAGCATGGTGGTCTTCAAATGTAGTCCTTCAATTCCCTTCATTCATTTTTTTCTTCTTCGGTAGGTTGTACAAATGTGTCAGAGCTGCAGAATGGAATGTAGCTATAGAATGTGGAATCAGCTGCATAATGGAATGTTGTAGAATGGAATGTTGTAGAATGGAATGTAGCTACAGAATGTGGAATCAGCTGTAGAATGGAATATCAGCTGCAAAATGGAATGTAAGTTGTAGAATGGAATGTAGTTTTGTACTACTTCTTATTATAGAAAAGAAAGGGAAAAAATATTTTTGGGATTTTTTAGAAATGAAATGGAAAATATAAGATGTTAGAACTTTTTTATTTTCACCCTGTATTTTTTTGTATAAGGATGCCAATCATTGATTGGTTTTCATACTTATACAATTTATTATTTATTTTTGTATTTATTTTATATAGGAAAAAACAAAAGCTAAGTTAGGGAAGAAGACGGATTCTTCTTCACTAACTTCATATTAGTATTATCTTGGAAAATTTTGATCCTTTTCTTCATCAATTGTCCTTATCCTGACTGCTCCATTTTCAAAGACTTTTTCAATCTCATAAAGCCCAAGCCAATGAGTCTGAAACTTTCCTTAAAAGTATTTTAACTTTGAATCGAACAAAAGTGCCCAATCCCCTGCTTGAAACTTTTTCTCCTTGATATATTTATCATGCCATTTGGACCTTTATTGTTGGACTATATTGGTTCTTTGAACTGAATCTTGCATGATTTCATCAAGCTCATTAAGTTCCTCCAATCTATGCTTCTGGGTTTATGATAAATCAATTTCAAATTGGACTGTCATCTTGAATGTTTGAATCTGAAATTCTATAGGAAACGGGAATCGCTTCCCATAAACAAGTTCATAGGGATTATGTCATGTTGTATTCCTTCATGTGGTTCTGTAGGCCCATAAGGCTTTAGGAAGCCTCTCTGCCCAATCTCTTCTATGTAGATGCACAGTGTTAGTGATAATTCCTTCAATCACTTTATTGGTAGACTCTAATTGACCATTTTCCTGTGGATGATAAGGAGTGGATTTTCAGTGTTCGATCTTGTATTTTCCATGAGATTTTCCACCAACTTGGATGTAAAATTGGATCCCTGGTATGTCACAATTTCTCTTGGAACACCAAAATGAGTGAAGATATCCTCAAAAAGAAATTTAACTACAGAATGTTCATTAGCTAAAGGAAGTGCTTTAGCTTCTACACATTTAGTGACATAATCAGTACATACCAGAATATATTTCTTTTGATTGAATGGTGGATTGATTGGTCCAACAAAATCCAAAGCCCATTTTTCAAATGGTTCGATGAGTACCTAAGGTTGTAATGGCATTTCATCTGAAGGAACAGGTTTCCCATTCTTTCATAGTTGTCACACCTTTTGACATATTCTTTGGTATCTTTAAAGATGGGTGGCCAATAATATCCTAAATGAAGGATTTTATAGGTTGTCCTCTTATCATTAAAGTGTCCACCACATGGTTCATCATGACATGCTTTAATAATCTCAGGCATTTCATCTTCTTGAACACACCTTCCGATAATAAGATATGGACCTATTTTATATAATTCATCGTTAATCCATGAGTATAGTGCACTTATTTAAATAATTCTTCTTTTCTCTCTAGGAAACAAGTGTGAAGGTAACTTTCTTGTGACTAAGTAATTAACAATATCTGCGAAACAAGGAGTTTTAGTAGTTATTTCAAAAATATATTCATCGGGAAACTTATCCTCAACTGGAGTATCATTTTTGACATTTTTAATTCTAAAAAAGAAATCAGCAATTGTATTTTGTTTTCCAGGTTGGTCTAGAATGGTGATATCGAATTCTTGCAAGAGTAATAGCCATATTTTGATTCTGCAATTAGTAACAGATTTATTCATTAAGTATCTAATTGCAGAGTGATATGTATGAACAAAGGTTTCATAGCGGATAATATAATGTCTAAATTTGTTGATAGCATGAACAACATCTAAGAATTATTTTTTAGTTACACTGTAATTTAACTCAGTGGGAGTATAATTCTTGCTTGTGTAATAGATGGCATAGGGAATCAAATATTTTTGTCCTAATATAGCTCCCAAATTTGTATCTGAAGCATCTATTGAAATATGAAAAGGTAATTTCCAATTTGGACCTCTTAAGATGGGTGCTTTAGAAATTTTTATTTTTGAAGTTTCAAATGCCAATTGGCAATCAGGATTCTAACTGAATTCACAATCTTTGGAAAGTAATTTTAAGAGTGGGGATTCTATTTTAGTGAAATTTCTATAAATATCCTATAATATCCTATGAACCCTAGAAAACTTCTAACATCCTTTTGACAACTTGGAATTGATAACATGGAGATGACTTCAACTTTAGATGTGTCAACTTTAATTCCATCTCCTAAAATATGATGTCCTAAAACAATCCCTTTGGTAAACATCATAAATAATTTTTCATGACTTAATGAAATATTTGCCTCTTTACATATTTTAAGAACCTTTTCCAAATTCTCTAAAGCTTCTTCAAATGAATTCTTATAAACTGTAAATTCGTCCATATATACTTCTACACAGTCGTGTATTAGATCAAAAAAAATTCCTAGTACTGCCCTTTGGAATGTTGCATGTGCATTGCACAATCCAAAAGGAAGTACTCGGTAGGCATAAGTTCCCCATGGATAGGTGAACGTGGTTTTTTCTTGATCTTCAGGTGCTACCTGAATTTGATTGTAACCACTAAAACCATCTAATAATGAGAAATACTTCTTACCTGCTAATGTATCCAATACTTGATCTATAGAAGGTAAAGGAAAATGATATTTTAGGGTGGCTTTATTAAACTCTTGATAGTCAATGCATACCCTCCACTTACCATTATTTTTGGGTACAATCACTAAAGGGGAAACCCACTCACTGTCTAAAATTGGCTAACTGAAGTTTACATTCAGCAATTTTTGTAATTCTTCTTTCACAATTTCCCTAAGATTTGGATTCATCCTTCTTTAAGGTTGTCTAATAGGTTTACAATTTTCCTCAATGTAGATGTGATGTATACAAGTCTTAGGACTAATTCCTTTCATGTCAGTGTATTCCCATGCATATGCAGAAGAATGTTGTTGTAATGTTTTGATTAACTTTTACTATTGTGGTCTTTCCAAGTTTTTATTTATGTTCAAATATTTTCCTGGAAAGTTTTCAACTGTAGAGTTACCAAATTCTTTCATACAGTATAGAGACATCTTCCTAGATGATAAATATTCAATATTCCATTGTTTTTTAAATTGCTCATGTTCATATTCTGAAGATGTTTCAAAGTTTTCTATTGAATTTAAGATTTGTCTATCTTCACTAATGCTTGAAATATTAAAGAGAGGTTGTATATCATTTTCATCATCAATCTATTCCTCATCTTCTAACTCTATGATTGTTTTTTCTGGAGGATATACAGTGTATTTCTTTGTTGAGTTACCATCAAAGATGTACATATCACTAGATATATAGCTAATGAAAGCATTAGTTGTAGCCAACCACAATCTTCCTAATATTAGTGGATGTCTTCCTAGATTGTTCTTAGGAGTTAAGATCATAAAATCGACAGGATACTCCCAAGATTCTAAGGATACTGAAATATCTTCTAATGCACCATATGGATTGATTACAGATCTATCTACCAATTACAGTAATGTAGGTGTATACAGAACGTTAGCAAGTTTGAGTTGCTCCATGGTTTTTTTTCTCATGATGTTTATAGTTGCTCCTAAATCAATCAATCTATTTAGAATTTCAATACCATTGATATGTGTTCTTACAACTGGACTTCCTGGATCTAAATATTTTTGTATGGAAATTTTTCCCATCATTATATCTACAATTTTTCCTACCAGTTGAATTCTTTTTATTTCTTTTGTTTTTCTTCCTGGTTTCTTCACGCTCAACTCTTTTATTGTTTTGGCTAGAAATGGAATCTCTTTAATGGCATGTAGCAAAGGAATTTTTCTACAGACATTTTTCAATTCATCTAGAAAATCATAATTTCTCAACATGTTTTTCTACCCCTCTATCAACTTGTAATCTTTCAGGGAAAGGAGGGTTAGAAATAAGTATTGATGGTTTCTCTATGATAGGATTGAGTTTATTTGTTCTTTTTGTTTTTCATTTTCAGAATTATGATTTTGAAGAGATTTTCCTTCCTCAAAACTTTTATTTGGATGTAGAGAACCTTCCTCAAAATTATCTTGTTCTTGAATAACTACAGAAGGCTTTTTCTTTTTTAGTATTCTACCAGATCTAAGTTAAACATCATTAAGATCTAGTGGAGTAATCATGTACGTTGGAAATTGTTGTCCTTCTACCATGCAAGTATTTTAAGGATTTTTATTATTGAGGTTTGGCAATGGTTGGGCAGGAAGTTGATTTGATCTTTGTGGAAATGGTAGTGAAAGTTGTGGATTTTGGTTTTGCAGCTGGGGTTGTTGATTTTGTTGAGGATTTTTTTGGGGAGGATAGTTTGGATAGGATGGAGAATATTGGTAGTATTGAGAATATCTACCATAGGGATTTTTCATTCCTTGTGCCCAAGATTGAGATTGAGGCCAACGTTGTTGCCAAGAATTCCAATTATTTTGTGGGGGTTGAGTGTACATTTGGTTGTTAAAGCCTTGAGTTTGTGGCCCCTTCCATGGTCTTCTAGAGACAAAGCAAAGAGATTTTTTTGGATTTGAAGTTATTTCTTCTTGAAAAACAACCTTAAGACCTGAAATTGTAGGGAAACTCTTATTTTCATGATTTTCTGAACAACTCACACAAGTCTCTATGACTTTTTCATCAAAAGGACATTCTCTTAAAGCATGCTTCTTTCTGCATTTAGGAACAAAAATAGCTAAAGCATCAGTCTCAACTTTCTTCTTGTTTTGTAATTTAAGGGTGTCTATTTATTCACTAAGACTCCCTAAGATATCTGTTTTAAATTCATCAATCATATTTCCAATTTCTGCTCTACTTACTGTTCCAGTTGCATATTTGTTCACTCTAGCAAGAGAAGGATCTCTTGGAATTTTCCCAGTTTTTTATTTTCCCCTTGAGAGATGAGTACATAATTCAGCAATTTCGGGTAATGGGAGTTGAGAGATATTTTCCTTTCCCATCATGTTGAGAATATCTATCCACTCATTTCTAATGGATTTTAATAAAAGATATTTTTGAAGTATCTTGATATAAATTATCCATTTTAGCTCTTGTTATGTTATAATTGAATATTTCAATTAAATCCTCCAAATTCTCATCCTATCTTTGCATCATTTTGAATACTTCATCCTTATGATTAATGGATATGCAATAATCCAAATATCTTTCTAAAAATACTTTCTTCATGTCATTCCATGTCCTAATAGACTGTGTGACTAAACCCATGAACCATTTTAAAGTTGATCCTTTAAATGTTGAAGGAAATAACTTAATTTTTTTAGAGTCTTGTAAATAATCATAAGATCTACACAAAACTTCAAAATCAAACAAAAAGGTTTCAGGATATTCACTTTTTAATCCATGGAAACTTGGAATGACAGAAGGTGAGGTATTTTTCATTGTGGCATTTGTATCTCCATCAATTATAGGAAATCGAAAAGAATTATAATTTTTACTATTTCTTCTATTTTCTTCACCTCTTCTACCTCCTCCTTCATTCCCTCTACCTCGTTCTCCACCTCTTCCTCCAAACAGTAATTTTTCTCCATTTAGAACTTCTCCTTCTCCTCTTCCTGCCATTATATATTCTTCAGAGCTAATATAAGGTTCAATTTGTAAGGTTAATTTCTCTTCCTCTGGTTCTTCTATTAATGGAATGTTGAATAAAGGTTCTTATTCTTCTTCTCCACTAGCAATTTCTAACTCTTCAGCTAAATGTGTTCCCCTGTAGAGGTGAAAAAGGTTACTCCTTCTGTTAGAGATCTAGGATCTTCTTCCTCTAAGACTGCCTCAGTGGATGAAGTAGTAGATCCTCCTAATTGGATTTCAGACCTTAAGACTTCAGGAATTCTATGTCTGGTGAAGTATGGAATATGACTTTTAGATGGTGTTGTATCACTACATGTTCTAGGTGGAGTGAGTGGTGTTTTAGGAATTAAAATTCTGCCTCTAGTTATGAATCTACCCCTAGAATATATTTCCTTACGCATATCATTTTTTTTAGATGTAAGAAATGAGGTTACCTAATTACACTTCCCCGGAAACGGCACCAAAATTTTTAGCCAATTTAATGTCTTAAATTGTTCAACATAAATTATCAACTGGGGTTTGTAATCTGATGAAGTGTGGTGGAGTATGTGCTTAGTTAACCTTCTTCTTACTTCATTGTATGTATTTTTATGTTGTTTTTAGAGGGTTTTGTGCTTTATGTCTAAATTTTAATCTTAAGAAATGAAAACTATGAAAGGAATCAATTGAAGCTAGTGAAATTTAGATGCGTAAAACTAATTTTGAAAAAAAAGAAGAAAATGAAGTGTTCTTAAATTAAACTAACTTGCATTAAAATGAACCAAAAACTATTGAATGGTTAGAATCTAATCTGAAAACATAGTGCCTATTCTATTGAATTCTAATTTAGTATTAGTCTTATTCCATGGATATGAATCTTATAACTGAAAATTCAAATTTCAATGTTACTCTAGATGAAAGCATCTTTAAAGGAAAGCAACTAATGCATGCTATATTGGAGGTTTATTTGGTGTATTTTTTCAGATATAAAACTCAGAATATCCACAGTCGTCATTTTTAGTCTACGTTTCGATTCTAAATCACCCATCCATATCTATTGAAGGATGAAACATCTGGTGGAAAAATCCATCATGCACACTTCATATTTTATGCAGATAGACCCCTCTCTTTAGCAAATTCAAAAATAATTCCAGCTCTTGTAGTTCCTAGTGCAGTAGTAGAACGCTCATTTGGGTAGAATTGAACAACTTCTCCAGAGGCCACAGCAATCTGAAATTCCCGGGTCCAACGCCAAAGACCCGACGACTATTGAGTTCTCTAAGAACAAATTATCTTCTTTTCATGTCTTTTAACTGTTCAAATTTTGTTTTATTTTGATGCAGATCATAGTAATAGTAAGATGTATAGTTAGAAGGATAAATTTTTAAAGGATTTATACAGTTCAACTTATATAGCTGAGTTTTCTAGACTCAAGACATTTCAGTTCTGGTTGGCTTATAATTCCATTTAATTGCCAACATACTTGGTTTCCCATAGGATAGGTTAAGGCCTCAAAATCTCTTTTCTATTGTAACCTTCTCTTCTTTATGAATGAATAAAAGGCACTACTCAACTTACAAAAAAAAAGGAAAAAAATATTTTAAAAAAAAAATCGCCTTTATGGGGTGACTACAAGAGGGAACATGAGCACTCCCACATTTTATTAATCTGTCTTCTTTCATGCCATCGCATGCCAATGTTGATCACTTTTTTTAAGGGGAAAATTACCAATATTGAGATAAAATATTGTCAGGAGCAATAAAGACTCTCCTCTTTTTGATAGAGATAGCACTCCTCTTTCAATATGTGGAAAATTATCTTATATGTTTGTTGATGTATCCTTGGGTGGGTGCTAAATAGAAAACCCCAACAAATATTCCAACAAATCTCTCATATGGAAAATTTTATTATTGACCATATGAAGAATAAATATAAATAAATATGAATGCAAATAAATTTCATCTATTGGGTCTACTTTCAACAAATACTTTGTCTTCCTTTTAAAATAATGTGAATCCATAATCAACTGTAAGATTTCAAGATGAAATAAAAATAAAAACGGATATTTCATGAAATCACTTTAAAACATTGTTGTGTTAATATCAAAAAAAGCTGTAAAGCATCACGTCCATGAGAATCCATTGATACATCACCACATGAATTCAAAAATGATAGACAACACTTGAACAGTTATTTATGGGAAAAATTAACAATAAATCCTTGTTGTTACAAGTTTAACAATGTGTGAGACTATTATATAAATAAAAAATAAACTTCATTCACTTTTTACATTTTATGAAACCAGCTCCAAAAATAGAAGAAAAGAGAGAAAAACGCCCTAGAAATCAACCACTTCGAGGGGGGAACCTCCTTTACATCACATAAAAGAACAATTATTGGATGATACAAATGAAAAAACCTCCTTTCTATATATACGAGTCCATGGGGTCACAATATAATCCTAGCCGACCTAACAATAATAATGTAAGGGCACAACAATAATAATATTGGCTTTTTTATGGGACACAATAATAACAATATGGGTGCTACAGGGGTGCAACAATAAAGATAAGGGGCTACACTAAAAACAATAAGAGACTACAATAGTAATATAGGGACCTAGCATCCCCCTCTCCTTCAAAAAATTGTTGTCCTCAACGCTTGAGTAGCTCTGGATGCTTCTGTCTAAAATTTTGATCCTCCCATTTGGAATCTTTATGCGTAAGTTCTTCCACTTGATGAGATACTCTGAAATTGATCGATTTGATAGCTGCCGAGTTCTTGTTTCCATGACTACTTCAGGTTCCAAAATGATTTTTCCTTAATCATCAAGTTCTAGAAATATTGTTTGAACTGGAAGTTTGTCACCTATAACCTTCTTTAAGCATGAAACATGGAAAACTGGGTGCACTCAAGAAGAAGCAAGAAGCTCCAATTTGTATGCCATAGTACCAATATTTTGAAACACATTGTAAGAACCATATTACTTCGGTGATAATTTATTATCCTTCTTAGCTTGCTTGAGGAACATTTGTGTGTATGGTTGTAGCTGTAAAAATACCCAATCTCCTACATCAAAACTTCTCTCACTGTGATGTTGATCAGCCTGTAGTTTCAATCGATTTTGTGCTAAATTTAGGTTAACTCAAGAAATCCTCGCAGCTTCTTTCTGCCTGTGGGGACTTTCCATTCATTAATGGCTTTAATTTTTTTAGGGTCTACCTTAACACCCTCCTGAGATACAATATGACCCAAATACTCCACCTCTTTTACTCCAAAGAAATATTTGAAGGTTTTTTCATATAATTGTTTCTCCTCTAATAGTTTGAGCACCCTGTCAACATGTTGAACATGATCCTTCCAAGACCTGTTGTAGATTAGTATATCATCAAAAAATAATAACACAAATTTTCTAAGAAAGGGTTTTAAAATGGAATTCATCAACCCTTGAAATCTAGAAGGTGCATTGGTAAGGCAGAAAGGCATGACCAAAAATTCATAATGACCCTCATGAGTTTGACATGTTATTTTCGGAATGTCTTCATTCTTCATTCTAATTTGATGATATCCTGAATGAAGATCCAACTAGGTAAAATAAATTTCTCCATGTAATTCATCTAATAATTAATCAATCACAAGAATGGGAAATTTATCTTTAATAGTGAGCTTATTGAGCTCCCTATAATCTGGACACATGCTCCATGATCTATCCTTATTTTGCACCAATATTACTAGATCACAGAAAAAACTTTGACTAGGTTGAATTATACCAGCCTCTAACATTTCTGCATTCATATGTTCAATTTCACTCTTTTGGAAATAAGGATATATGTAAGGCCTGATGATTAGGAACACTTCATGGAATCAAATAAATATCATGATCATGATCACGAATATTTGGGAGTCCTTTGGGAGTTTCAAACACCTTGGAATGATTGTCCAAGACTTTTTAAAGATCTAGAGAAATAGATGACTTCAATTTTGGAACTTCTAGTGAGCATAATTTTTCAATTACACCTCATTGTTATTTCTTCAGAAGATTTGTCATGAAATTAGAGCTTATTATCTTTCTCAGCTTCCCTACAATACCTCGTAATTAAACTTCCTTTCCTTCCAAAAAAAATTGCAAGAAAAGTTCTTGAAAACTAAAATATATCGTCCCCAAATATTGTAACCATTGTACTCCTAGTACAACATCAACACCTCCCATTGGAATGGAAATAATTGGACTATTCAATACATATTCCCCCATAGTTATCTTGATATTATGGCATTTTCCAGAGCAATTTATAGTTCCTCTATTTGCAACCATCACTTGACACTCTGGTGTTGGGTATAGGAAGCAATTCAATTCCTTGGATACCTTACAATGAATAAAATTATGGGTACTACCCGAATCAAACAACACTATTACCTTTTTCTTCTTGATATGTCCTTCTATATTGAGAGTTTGAGGACTATTAATTCCTTCCAGTGCATTACAATATATGGTCGAACTTGTTATCACTCTTCCATATCTCTAAGGCTAAAAAAAGATCCCAACAGAGGTAACCACATACCAATATTTTGGCTTGGCATCTAGCCCTACCAAACTAGAGAGGGCTCTCTCCACAAAAATCACAACCAAGAGGGCTGGATGAAAAGGTTTTAGGCTGGCTATGAATTCAGGGGTTTTTATTTGATTTGATTGGGTTGTTGGATGAGGATATTAGATCAAAGAGGCAAGGTAAGGGAAAATAGGATTAGGGTTGCAGAGATTCAATGGGTAAAGGTAGGTATAAAGGCTAGCACATTAGGGTTATTGGGATGGAATGATTCAGACAGGTGAGGATCTAGGAAGAGCATGAAAGATGGATTCTTCCTAAACTGAAAGAAAGATGAACAGACTATGAAAAATTTCCCAAAACAGAGCATGTGCGATGAATTCTATTTATCAACTTGAAAGTGATCATACAATATAATTGCAATGAATTATGAAGACAATACATTCAAAAATAATGAGATATAAGAATAAACAATGCTAGAAAACCATACCACAGGTATCCCAAAGAAATAGCTGCAACACTTTTATTAAGCTCTTGCCAAAATTATTACAATAGAGTCTCGAATAAATATGCCAACATCCAACTGATTCCAACCTTTGAAAATGAGTCAAAAAGTACAATATATAGACCTAAAACAACCTCTCCCAACCTCAGGGGTCGAATCCATGAGAGGAGGAGAAATTCCACCAAAATCTGAGATGAATATCTAGAGTGTAGGGTGGTCAAACTGACTCATCCCTCAATTTTTGCAAACTGATTCATTACACCTCATCATGAGTTTTCATCTAATGTATTTACCCTAGGTAACAGTAAAAACATGATATTGACATTTACCTCCATCAATTACACAATTAAAATCATCATTTTCCCAAGCGAAAATCAAAATTGCGGTAAAAACTGAGAAAAATTAGACATTTGTCAAGGGCGCAGCGCCACTGTCAAGGGTGTAGCACAAATGCACCCCCAACTTGCAGGCCACATTTGGAGGCCTTCCCGGTGTCCAAATTGAGCTCATGATAACTCATTGGAAAGCCTATCCCATCTACTTTCCATATCTACCTTTATGTTTTTGAATGGAGTTGATTTTCCCTCTCAAAAAAAATATTCTCCCATAGTTGGTCAATGGCGCAGCGCCAAGGAAAAAAATAGGCAGAACATTAATTTTTTGAGGGTTTTTTCATCTTTTCGCCTGCCAGTTTTCTAAAAAAAACTTCAAAACATTGTTTTTTGGAATTTACTTGTCATTCTGTATCTTTTGGTGGTCTCTTTTTGGCCAAAAATTGCCTCAAACAAAGGCGCAGCGCCTAGGGCCTTGTGCCCTTGACAGTATAACTGTCATAAGACTGTCTAGGTTTGCAAAAAATCACAAAAACTTCAAAATTTTACCCAAAGACTTCTCAAAATTTGATAATTTTTTGCTAATGATGTGGTTAAGCATGAAGTGAGGCTTCATCCAATATTTCAAGCTTCTTTTCCTCTCTTTCTTCTCCCTCACTGTAGTTTATGTTTTGTTCTTCTTCCATGGTGTCTAAGTGTGAAAACCCTAGGGAGATGGAATGATAGTGAAGAATGAGTTTCGGGAAGTGGGAATGGGATGGGGAAATTTAGGGATATGGGGGAAAGGGTTTATGAAATGAGGGAAGTGACAGGGAGTTTTAATTTTATGGGGTTTGGGATGGGGAATTTTATTACAGGATAGGGATTTTGGGAGCCTAGGCAGATGAGTAGCCTAGTTCTTATGGTTTCAAAGGAAAAGGGCTTAGGGAAAGAGGATTATGATATAGGGAGTGAGGATAGGGTAATTATAATGCGGGAAGGGAGTGAAATTGTTTAGGGAGTGAATAATTAGGAATTAGGGGATGATACTAGGGTTTCACCTTTAAAAATAGACACCAGCTCTTTAAACAAGCTCAAACACCAACAATTGACTTGATGAGGAGAAGAATGATGCAAATGGAAACTTACTTGATTTTTGGAGGCTCTAGAGTACTTGGACTGAAGTTTTTAAGGTGATAGCACAAGTTTTGGAGCTCCTTAATGTTTGCAGGCAAGGACGCAGTGCATAAGTCAAGGGTGCAACGCCTATGGCAAGGGCACATCGCTTAACCTAGGGGAGCAACACTGACTCCAAACCAACTTTTGAGTGCCTTCCCAAAGTCCAAATTGAGCTCATATCGCTTGAAATATCTCTCTCTTTGATACACAATGGACCTATCAATAACTGAAAATAATCAAGTATAGCCCCTCAAAAATCAATTCTCCCAAGACTAATCAAAAAGTGCAGAATGATGGTGAAAAAATGAAGTGTTCATTTGTAGGAAAATTTTGGAGACCTTAGTCAACTCAAAATTGAGCTCATGATAGCTCGTTGGAAATCTATTCTAGTATGGTTATCATTTGACTCATGAAGAAAGTCCTTTGGATGATCCTTCAGGGAGAAAAAATTATTTTCCCAAGGTCACTCCATAAATGTAGAAAACCTCTTGTAGCAACTGTATTTTTGACATTTCTCCAAACCATGACACCTGTGTAAAAACTGAAGGATTTTTTTTCTTCCTTGGCCTATTTTGGACAAAAACCTCTCTCACGTTTTTCAAATTCATCTCAGTTTGAAGAAAAACTAGCCCTATGTTTGGCGAATGATTTGTTCCTTGGAATGACTTCTTGAAAATGATGGAGACATGATGTTTATAACTTGGAATGGCCTCATACATGCTGATATGATCTCCCTTATTCCTAATCTTCTGATATGTCTTTGATTCCATAGCAAACCCTAGCTCAGTGGGAGAGGAAATTAGGGTTTGGTGTAGGAAAAACAGGGGATTTAGGACTACCTTGTAGAGGGAGGGGAATGAAGGGGTTATGGGTTGTCTGAATTCTTGGGGAAATTTGTGGAGGTAGGGAGGGATGTTAGGAAGTAGGGGAAAGTTTAATTTTAAGGATTAAGTGAAGGGAAGGGGTCCAAAAGGGCAAAACACATCCCTAACCTAGGAAGATGTCAAAAGTGTAGCAATAGGATAGGGTTTGTACGAAAGTGAGGGTAATGAGAGGAATGGGCTTGGGAAAAGGTTAGGGGAAGTATATGGAGTGTATTTAAGGGTGATATTGATGGCTTAGAAAGAAAATGAGTGCCTAGTTGATGTTTTAATGGCCTTTATACTTGATGGATTGAATGAATTAGTTCTTGGGACCCACTTTTCTATGTTCAAATTCACCTTTAAAACCTTGAAAATACCTTTTAACTTTGTCTTGTTTTCTTTGCAGATTGATCATGCTTTCAAATCCTCTTTAGATAGTAAAGGGATATTATTTGGATCATTCTCATACTTTTACTGACCTTATGCAATTAAATGGTGTTTTATTGGACCTTGGAAAATCAAAACCTAGAGACATAATGAAGACCTTCAGTGACCAAACTTCATGGTGACCTGACTGAAATAATGACATGATGAAATGGAATTTCATGACTAAATTATGCTCAACAAGACATGAAGGTGGGCCACCAATTGTGAATTTTTGAGGAAGAGAATCATTTTTTGATTAGGGCTACCATCAGTGAGTAAATTTTTGCATGACCTAATGGAATGATAACAAAATTTCTGAGTGGGACTCCTAAAATGATATGAAAATAGTATTTTTTATCACTCATGGCAGTATGAAAATACTGACACTAACATCAGCCTTATTGGGGATGGCAGCTCCTTGGAGGTCTCAAGAACACCGTAGACCAAGTGCCTAACCATCTGGGCCAATACGGTCAAAAACTCAAACTGAAAAACATGACTAAATGCTGACAATTCAAATGGCACAAACTTGACTCAATACTAACTGAAATAAAAAAACTTACTAAACTTATTTATGGCAGCATATCACCGAGACTTGAGGACTTCAAATCCTGATGACAATCACTTGCCTGCTAAAGACATATGTCCAATCATGTGAAGTGATCCTTCCAGTGTAACCAATCCAGGAGATGGCTACTTACTGAACTTCTGCTCTCACTTTCCTCAAGCAGGTAGAATGATGTACATGTAGGCAACTCACAATAAAAACTGAAACCAAGTCTTATGCTGACAAACAAGACAACATTCATCTTCTCCAATGCTTACAAAATATTGACGAAGGGAACTGGAAAATCCTGAAGCATTACCTTCTCTTGAGATACATATGCAAAAATACTACTCCCTTCATTCTAATCTGAAAGAACACTTGGTTTTTTATCAATAGGAAGGCATAGGGAAGTATAAAGTTCTGCTATTTGAGTGTTGGTTGTAAATTCCTCAAGCATGAGAAATTTTGACTTAATCTCTATCATATTGTCTCTTTCAGGCTCATACTCCTCAAATTCATATTCTAAGTCATCCTTAAACAGAAAATACTCTTCAAGATTATCAAACATGACAGCCCTATCATCTTTATGAAAGAAAAAAATATTTGTTAGCTGATCTCCTTGCAGTAAATCATTCCCACAAATTGGCTTATTCTCAACAACTTCCTGTATAGTTTCATCAATCTCATAACTGTCATCATTTAAAATCAGATTTTCATTTTCAATAATGGAAGAAGTTTCACTAACACATTCTTGACTATGTGAACACTGCAAACCTGCATTATCTTGGGCCATAACATGACTTTTCAGGAGCTGATCTATCTCAACTTCAGTCAAAGGAGGAATTACTCTTTGTTTTATTTGGATGAAATAGTAATTATCTTCTTTCCCTCCTAAAGATTCAAAAGGATGTTGAATATCTTCTTTAACCTTTGGTTGATCAACTTGTTGTACTGCAGCAGGAATTGTCTCTTGTGGGAAATCTTTATGAACATCAAGATAATATACATCATCTTCTTCTTCCATGAGAGAAAAAACTTGCTCTTTTTGGTGATGAAAATGATTGTCATGCAAAGCCTCCAAGATCTCTTCATCCATGAACACATTATCACCATAAGAATTGCCTAGATTCTGAATAAAAACCTCAAGATTATCACAACAATTATTAACCAAAGACAAAGAAGGGTAGGACTCCTTGTATTCTTCATAAAATGTTGAATGGAAAACTCTAAGAGAAAAAATATTGGTAGGTTTAAAACCTTCATACCAAAATCGTGCTTTTCCTTCAAGAGAAGCCATGAACATCTTTAAGAGACAATCTTCAAGAAATTCAACCTTCAACTTGTGTGTATGCATGTGAAATTTAATTAGATGTAAAGCATCATCATTCATATCATCAACTTTAAACATAGGCAAATTCCTTTGCCAATCTACCTTAGGAATTTTATTTCGGAAACCTGGAATGTGATCTCTTTTCATTGGAGCATGCCTTCTTGCAATAGATTCCATCTTGAAAATTTCTTCAAGCTATTGATTTTCATGCAGTGGAATAGCCATGAAGTGTTGATTTTCTGGATCTTTCAGTCAATAGAGTAGCCAGGTGAATGGTACATCCTTCCTATGTTTCCAATTGTTGTTCACCATCAACAATTAGATTTAAATTTGTCGTTCTTTCCCAGGGAAGATTTGATCTTTTTTTCCCCGGCAACAGCGCCAGTATGTTATCACTATGCCAGATCTCTAAGGTTGAAAAATAGATCCCAACAGAGGTAACCACAGACCAATATTTTGGCTTGGTATCTAGCCCTACCAAACCGGAGAGGGCTCTCTCCACAAAAATCACAGCCAAGAGGGTTGGATGAAAATTTTTAAGGCTAGCTATGAGTTTATGGGTTTTGATTTGATTTGATTGGGTTGTTGGATGAGGATATTAGGTCAAAGAGCCTAGGTCAAGGAAAATAGGATTAGGGTTGCAAAGATTCAATGGGGAAATGCAGTTAAAAAGGCTAGAACATTAGGTTTCTTGGGATGGAATGATTCAGACAGGTGAGGAGATAGGAAGAGCATGAAAGATGGATTCTTCCTAAACTGAAAGAAAGATTAACACTATGAAAATTTTCCCAAAACAGAGCATGCGAGATGAATTCTGTTTATTAACTTGAAAGTAATCATACAATATAAGTGCAATGAATTATGAAGACAATACATTCAAAAATAATGATACATAATAAGAAACAATGCTAGAAAACCATACCACATGTATCCCAAAGAAATAGTTGCAACACTTTTATTAAGCTCCTGCCAAAATGATTACATGAATAGAGTCTCTGATCAATATGCCAACATCTAATTGATTCCAACCTTTGAAAATGAGTCAAAAAGTACAATATATAGACCTCAAACAACATTTCCCAACCTTAGGGGTCGAATCCATGAAGGGAGGAGAAGTTCCACAAAAATCTGAGTTGAATACCTAGAGTGTAGGGTGGTCAAACTAACTCATCCCTCACTTTTTGCAAACTGATTCATTACACCTCATCATGAGTTTTCCTCTAATGTATTTACCCTAGGTAATAGTAAAAACATGATATTTTCATTTACCTCCATCAATTACATAATTAAAATCATCATTTTCCCAAGTGAAAATCAAAATTGCAGTAAAAAATCAGAAAAATCAGACATTTTTCAAAGGCGCAACGCTAGTGCCAAGGGCGCATCGCCAGTGCACCCCCAACTTGCATACCACTTTTGGAGGCCTTCCTGGTGTCCAAATTGAGCTCATGATAGCTCGTTGGAAAGCCTATCCTATTTAAATTCCAGATATTTTTGAATGGAGATTATTTTCTCTGTCAAACAATGATTCTCCCACAGATGGTCAAGGGTGCAACGCTAAGGCCGAAAAAGAGGCAGAACATTGATTTTTTGAGGGTTTTTTCATCTTTTCACCTGCCAGTTGTCCAAATAAAGCTTCAAAACATTGTTTTATGGAATTTATTTGTCATTTTTCATCTTGTGGTGGTCTCCTTTTAGCCAAAAAGTGCCTCAAAAAAGGGCGCAACGCCTAGGGCACTACGCCCTTTACAGTCTAACTGTCGTAAGACTGTCTAGGTTTGAAAAAAATCACAAAAACTTCAAAATATTACCCAAAAACTTCTAAAAATTTGATAATTTTATGTTGATGATGTGGTTAGGCTTGAAGTGAGGCTTCAACCAATATGTCAAGCCTCCTTTCCTCTCTTTCTTCTCCCTCACTATAGCTTATGTTTTGTTCTTCTTCTATAGTGTCTTAGTGTGAAAACCCTAGGGAGATGGAATGATAGTGAAGAATGAGTTTTGGGAAGTGGGAAAGGGATGGGGAAATTTAGGGAGATGGGGGAAAGGGTTTATGAAATGAGGGAAGTGACAGGGAGTGTTAATTTTATGGGGTTTAGGATAAGGAATTTTATTACAGGTTAGGGATTTTGGGAGCCTATGCAAATGAGTAGCCTAGGTCTTAGGGTTTCAAAGGAAAATGGCTTAGGGAAATGGGATTATGATATAGGGAGTAAGGATAGGGTAATTATAATGTGGGAAGGGAGTGAAATTTAAAAACAATTAGGAATTAGGGGATGATACTAGGGTTTCACATTTAAAAATAGACACCAACTATTTAAACAAGCTCAAACACAAAAAAATTGACTTGATGAGGAGAAGAATGATGAAATTGGAAACTTCCTTGATTTCTGGAGGCTGTGGAGTACTTGGATTGAAGTTTTGAAGGTGATAACACAAGCTTTCGAGATCCTGAGTGTTTGCAGGCAAGGGTGTGGTGCATAAGGCAAGGGCACAGCGCATAACCCAGGGGAGTAGCACACAATGTAGGGGTGCGGCGCACAACACAAGGGCACAGAGCCAACTTCAAACAAACTTTTGAGTGCCTTATTGAAGTCAAAATTGAACTCATTATATCTCTTTGTAAATATCTCTTTCTTGGCTACATAATGGACCTATCAAGCAATGAAAATGATCAAGTATAACCCTCAAAAATAAATTCTCCCAAGACTGGTCAAAACGTGCAGAATGAGGATGAAAACTTTTGCATACTTTCCTCAACTCACAATTGAGCTCATGATAGCTAATTGGAAATATCTTCCAGTATAGTTATCATTTGACTCATCAAGCAAGTCAATTCGACACTCCATCAAGGAGAAAAATGGATTTTCCTAAGGTCACTCCAGAAGTGCAGAAAACCTCTTGTAGCGACAGTATTTTTGACATTTCTCCAAAACAATGACACTTGTGTAAAAAATGAAGGGATTTTTTCTTCCTTGGCCTATGATGGAAAAAAAAACTCTCTCACTTTTTTCAAATTCATCTATGTTTGGTCATAAACACAATTTGAAGAAAAACTAGCCCTATGTGTGGTGAATGATTTGTCCCTTGGAATGACTTCTTGAAAAATGATGGAGAAATGATGTTTATGAGTTGGAATGGCCTAATACATGCTGATATGATCTCTCCTCTTCTATATGTCTCTAATTCCATATAAAACCCTAGCTCAGTGGGAGAGGAAATTAGGGTTTGGTGTAGGCAAAACAGGGGATTTAGGACTACCTTGTAGAGGGAGGGGAATGAAGGGGTTAGGGGTTGTCTAAATTATTGGGGAAATTTTTCGAGGTAGGGAGGGATGTTAGGAAGTAGGGGAAAGTTTAAATTTAATGATTGAGTGAGGGGAATGGGTCCAAAAGGGAAAAACACAACCCTAACCTAGGAAGATGTCAAAAGTGTAGCAATAGGCTAGGGTTTGTAGGAAAGTGAGGGAAATGAGATGAATGGGCTTGGGAAAAGGTTAGGGGTGGTAGATGTAGTGTAGGTGAGGGTGATATTGATGGCTTAGAGAGAAAATGAGTGCATCTTTTATGTTTTAATGGCATTTATACTTGATGGATTGAATGAATTAGTTCTTGGGACCCACTTTTCTATGTTCAAATTCACCTTTAAAACCTTGAAAAATACCTTTTAACTCTGTTTTGTTTTCTTTGCAGATTTTTCATGCTTTTAAATCCTATTTATATGGTAAAGGGATATTATTTGGATCACTCTCGTACTTGTTCTGACCTTATGCAATGAAATGGTGTTTTATTGGACCTTGGAAAATGAAAACCTAGAGACCTAATGAAGACCTTGAGTGACCAAAGTTCATGGTGACCTAACTAACATAATGACATGATGAAATGGACTTTCATGACTGAAGTGTGCTCAACAAGACATGAAGGTGGTCCATCAATTATGAATTTTTTAGGAAGAGAATCATTTTTTGACTAGGGCTACCATCTGTGAATAAATTTTTTGCATGACCTAATGGAATGATAAAAAAAAATCTGAGTGGGACTCCTAAAATGATATGAAAAGAGTATTTTTTATCATTGATGGTAGTATGCAGATACTGACACTAAGAGGAATCATTTATTTTTCTCTAGTGTTGGTTCTTGGTGTGTATCCTCTTCTTTTGAAGTTTCTTATTCTTTTTCTTCCTCCTCTTCACAATATATCTAAAATAATTTCTTCTCAGCACACTTATGACGTTTAGTGTATTTGCTATCACAACTATAGAAAATCCCTTTTTCTCTTTTTTCTACCAATTTTTGTGGTGTGATCCTTGTATTTTGTCGAATTTTATGAGTGGCAACACTTCCATCTTTATAGATGTGAGTGGTAGGCTTCCTTGTCGCCATAATTTTACATTCAATTTTTCTTGCCAACCTGAATACCTTCCCCAATGAATCGGGTTCCCAAAGGAAAACCTCATGTTGGATGTTATCCTTTAAAGTCCCTATGAATACATCAATCTTGTTTTCCTCTGGAATATCAGGTACCCTTATATTCAATTTTTGGAAGTCCTCAATGTGCTCCACCACTAAACCCTTTTGTTTGAGATTTATCAATTGGCTAAAGAAGGTGTTGCTCTTTGTATCCTCATAATGTGCTATCATTTCCTCCAAAAAAAATGACCAAGTGACAATTTTTTTATAAAAAAAAGTCAGAATAATGGCCGATAAAAATTTACTTTTTTTCTACAAGTTGGCATGATGCAGGATGTTGTCCTTGATGGCAACCCACTGAATGAAGATGAAGACATTTGACTATTGACATGTGTTGTCCTTGATGGCAATCCACCCGATGAAGTTATGCTTGACTTGATGGACTTAGTAAATGATGTAAATCTGATGTGATATGATGTTTGTTGACAATTTGATGCTAAGGAAACCCACTTGATGAAGATGATGACAACTTACTTGATGAAGTTGTGCTTGAGAGAATATGTTCCTGATGAAGGAAAAATGATGTTTCTACAGTGTGTACAGAAGGCAATGAAGAAAGGAATTCAGAATGTGCTCAAAGAATGATGAAAATATATGTTCCCTATGCATACGCAGACCGTTCATGGGAAGTCGCGTATGCACGCGAGAAAATAACGTTCCAAGTCGCGTATGTGAAAAAGCGCTCAAAAAGTGAAAACCGTGGCAACTACCATGGTATCAATTTAAATAAAGATGTCAGTAATGATCCGCCATTTTAGACCTCGCTTCCGTGAATACCACTCAAGTAATGTTGTTTTTGGGCTCATGGTATTGGAAAAGCGTTCATGGTATTGAAAAAAGGGTAAACCCAATAAACCCATATGTACAGGAAGAAATTCATTGTGCAAATCATAAGTGTGGGTGCAAGATGTCTGAGCTTGAATGAATACTTCTCTCTGAAGTAGATCTGAATGGAAAGGGTTACAATTGAATGATAAATCTGAATGTATGATGCACCAATGATGAAGAAGGGGATCTAGATCTGAAATGTACTTGTATCTACTAGATCTGCTTATGGAAGGCTTAGATCTGAATTGAGGCGAACATCTGTCTGAAGTAAAAGGGTAAATCTGAACAGAATTGCTGATCTGAAGAAGTATGCTGCTTTATAATGATTGAAGATCTATACGCTACTTAGCCGCAGAGGAAGCGCGTATATACGCGGCTTCTATGAAGAAAAAGCGCGTATGCGCAATGAAATTGGCTTACTGAGGTATACGCGAGTTTATGTGGATGGAAGCACGTATATACGCGACATCAGTGAAAGGAAAGCGCGTATGCAAACTAGGGTTTGCTGAAGTCTGTGGTAAGAAAGGTCTGATCTAATCTGCTGTGTTGCTGCTATCTGTATTCTACTGTTCTGAGTTGCCTGTATCAGTTTGGTTGTATGGTTGAGCTTGAAAGGATGAAAAGGGTCTAGTATGAAAATATGATGAAACATGGCCTGCAAGTTGTGTTCTATTGAAGTTGTTGGAACCAGTGTGAAAATTGGTGAAACGTGGTCCAAGGTGGTGCTGAGGGTTGTAGCCTTCAGTCAGGGGGTTGTAGCTCCCTTCCAGGTGAGGCTGGTAAACGAGATCGGGGGGTCGTAGCTCCCTTCCAGGAGAGGCTGGTAAACGAGTCGGGGGGTTGGAGCTCCCTTCCAGGAGAGGCTGGTAAACGAGCGCAGGTGGGTGCCTGCGTGCTGGTCAAGTCTGCGCCAGCACATATGTTGTAAGATGTTTTCTCTATAATAAAAATATTGAAGGCTGAGCAACTGCAGCGGTGGTTTTCTCCCGACTTGGGTTTCCACCTAAAAATCCTGGTGTTCATGTGTGATGCTTTGTGTGATGGTTTATTCTGTTCTTACTGCACATGTTTACTGTTTATAGAACATCTAATAAATGAATGATGGAATGATATAAGTGAAGACCTAATGGTATAATTAGATCTCTGGGTATACGCGAGTTTCATGAAGGATTTCTGCGTATATACGCTAGTTGGCTTCATCAAAGTAGCGTATGGGTTTTAGAGAGTGAAAAAGTAAAAAGTTTGAATATGTTGTAAATACTGATTCACCCCCCCCCCCCCCTCTCAGTATTTTTCCCAACAATTGCTATCAGAGCAGGTCCTTGTGCAAAAGCTTGATCGCTTAAAGGAGATCTGTCGCAATGGGAAGTCAAGAAGGAGTAATGTCTATAAAGCCACCTCTATTCAATGGAAGCAATCTGATATTCTGGAAGGTACGTACAAAAACATATCTGCAAAGTCTTGGTGCAGATGTATGGGCAATCGTGGAAGAAGGTTATCAATACCCGGCAAGTATTCCTACTGATGCAGCAGAAAGGAAGAAGTATGAAGCCAATGCCAAAGCAGTAAATGTCTTGCTAGGAAGCATGTCTGAATCGGAATTTGCTAAAGTGATGCAGCTACATTCAGCAAAATAAATATGGGACAAAATCATTCTGAGCTATGAAGGAGACACAAAGGTAAAAAGTGCAAAACTCCAAACTCTTAGAATTGAATGAAAGAATTTGAAGATGCATAGTGGTGATGTTGCCAGGTTTCTTTCAGCCCGTCTGGATGATATTATGTCCAGATAGAAATTGGTGAAACAGCTGATACAAATGCGGTGGAAAAAGTCTTAAAGATCCTTGACTTCAAAGTTGACTCTAAAGTTTAGGCTATTGAAAAAAAAAAAAAAAAAAAAAAGGAAGAAGGCAGAATCATGGCAACACTGTTAATTTCTAATTATGGTGCCTCGTGCTTTTGAAATGAGACAAGGAGGTCTATTCTCAAATAGAAGGCCTTTTTAAGGAATCTGAAAAGGAAAGGAAATCAGCTATATATCCGATGAAGAAGAAACGAATTTCGTGAGAAAGCTCCAACTAGGTACTGGAAGATTCAAAGGTAAGCTTCCCTTCAAATGTTTTGAGTGTGGAAAAGTTGGTCATTATGCTGCAAAATGTCCTTATAAAGGAAAAGAAGTAGTAAGAAGGAATAAGAACCGATCTAGCTCTAAGAAAAGTTACTATACTAATGAAGATAGTGATGGGTCATCTAATAGTGAGGAAGAATGTGAAGAAGATCTTAGACTTCTCATGGCATTTGAACAAAAATAAGAAAAGGATACTTTTATGGATGCTCTAGAGGAAAACGATTTTCTTGAAGAAAATAATCAACTCAAACTACGCTTAGAAGATTACAAAATTCTCTTAGAAGAACAAAAGATAATCAGAGAGACCATTGAAAAGCAGCTTGAAGAAGCAAAGAAACATATTGAAAAACTAGAATGTGAAGTGGTAAGTCGAAGAAAAGAAGTTGAGAAAGCAAAAACCTTGAATCTTAGATTTGCTAAAGGATCTGAAACCTTAGATGAGATCATCAAGGTACAACGTTCTCCTCTTATAAAGACAGGTCTTGGATATACCGGAGAATCTTCTCAAACTTCAGCACCAAACTATCTAAAAGCAGTTACAGGTGGTTTACGTCATTCAGCCACTCAGCAAGGGAATAAAGGATCTCTACAGGGAAAGCGGGACCATCTCAATTCAAGGAACACTAACAGGGATAGCTTTCAAAGACACTACAACCAACAGGTAAATTCAAATAGAAGATTCCATGATCGCAGAAATCTCTACTTCAATGGGCAATGTTTCACTTGTCACAATTTTGGTCATAAAGCTATTCAATGTGTTGCATATAAAACCATCATAACAAGAGAAGCAAGAAAGAAAAGGTTGGATACTGAACCAAAGAAGAATACCTATAACAATTTTTCTCCTCTTCAAAGTGAAGTTGAATGTACTTATTGTAATAACTTTGGCCATGAAGAATCTGAATGCAGGAACAAGATCCAGCCTAAAGAACATGTTCCCTCAAGCTCCAAAGTGTGGAAGAAGAAAGAACCGCCGGTTGAAAATTGTGGGATAGCATTATTTGCAGAAGGTGAAGAAAATCAATGGTACATCGATAGTGGGTGCTCAAGACACATGACAGGTGACAAAAGAAAACTTCATACTTATAATGCTCTAGAAAAGGAAAAGAAAGTTACATTTGGAAATGATACTCTTGCTGTAATTAAAGGAAAAGGGTCAGTATTTCTAAAAGAAAAAGTGAAGGCTAAAGATGTCATGTATGTGGATGGATTAAGGCATAACCTGTTAAGTGTTAGTCAAATGTGTGATCAAGGAGCAGAAGTGGTCTTCAGTTCCAAAGAATGTGTGGTTCGTGATCTTGATACGGGTAAAATCATTATAAAAGGAAAAAGAAATCCAAGCAACCTGTATGTACTAAACGGCATAGATCAATGTTACTTGAGCAAGTCTTCAGAAAATTGGCTGTGGCATAAAAGGCTGGGGCATCTGAGTTTCTCTCAAATCAACAAAGCAAGCAGACTTCAAGCTGTTCGTGATCTTCCCAAGGTCAATCTTCGAGAAAGTACCATATGCAAATCTTGTCAATTTGGTAAGCAGACCAGAGTACGATTTAATGCCAAAGAAGGATCATCAAGTAAGCCTCTTGAACTCATTCATACTGATATCTATGGACCTATGAGGAAAAATTCATTACGTGGGGAAGAATACTATATCTTATTTATTGATGACTACTCTAGAATGTGTTGGATCGGGTTCATTAAACACAAAGATCAAGCACTTGAAAAATTCCAGAGCTTCAAAGCATTGGAAGAAAATGAATTAGATCTAAAAATCAAGTGTCTTAGATCTGATCGAGGAGGAGAATATTCATCAAATGAATTCTTTGAATTTTGTGAACAACATGGCATTAAAATACAGTTCTCTGTAGCAGGCACTCCACAACAAAATGGTGTAGCAGAAAGAATGAATAGAACAATTGTTCAAATGGCTAGAGCTATGCTTGCTGATTCTGATGTTCCTGACATGTTCTGGAGTGAAGCAGCACATACAGCAGTTAACATTCTCAATAAGGCTCATGTTCGAGTAAATAGTGACAAAACTCCATATGAACTATGGTATGGCAATTCTCCCACTGTGAGGCATTTTAAGGTTTTTGGAAGTAAATGCTTTATCAAAAATAATGATGAAAAGCTTGGCAAGTTTGAACCTAGATCATATGAAGGCATATTTCTTGGTTACTCATCGTCAAGCAAAGCATTCACATGTTACAATAAAAGGCTTCGAAAGGTTGTTGAATGTATTGATGTTGTTATTGATGAGTCTCCTGCAGCTCCTAAAGAAGAAAAACAAACAACAAAAGAAGATGATAGCGACATATGGCCTTCTACATCGGATAGCAATGATATAGACACTGGATCCAATGAAGAACCTAAAGATGATCTATCTTAAAAAGCTCCATCCAGATATGTTCAAAAGAATCATCCTGAATCTCAAATTTTGGGTGACAAGGAATCTAGTGTACGAACAAGGAGAACTCTTGTAGGATCTTCTAATCATTTGGCACTCATATCCACAATTGAACCACACAATGTCAATGAAGCTAGCAAATATGAATGTTGGAGGCAAGCCATGGATGACGAACTTGTTCAAATTGAAAATAATGACACTTGGGATTTGGTTCCAAGACCTCATGATAAAAATGTCATTGGAACTAAATGGATTTTCAAGAACAAGTTAAATGAGAATGGGGATGTTGTAAGAAACAAAGCTAGACTGGTTTGCGAAGGGTATACTCAACAAGAAGGTATAGACTTTGAAGAAACTTTTGCTCCTGTAGCTAGACTTGAAGCCATCAGAATGTTTCTTGCTTTTTCAAGTTATCAACAAATCAAAGTTTATCAAATGGATGTTAAATCTGCTTTTCTTAATGGTGATCTAGAAGAAGAAGTATATATAGAACAACCGGAAGGATTCATTTTTGGAAATGATGCAAATCTTGTTTGTAGACTTAAAAAGGCTCTATATGGTCTCAAACAAGCTCCAAGGGCTTGGTATTATCGTCTTGACAAATATCTTCATCAACAAGGTTTTTCAAAGGGGTCTGCTGATAGCAACTTATACACAAAAGTTGAAAATGATAAACTATTGATTGTGGTTGTATATGTTGATGATATCATTTTTGGAAGTAACGAAGAATCTATGAGTCGGAAATTTGCTTCTGTCATGCAGCAAGAATTTGAAATGTCTTTACTTGGGGAACTAACTTTCTTTCTTGGCTTGCAAGTGCATCAATCTACAGATGGTATATTCCTATCACAAGCAAAATATCTTAAGCAAATTCTGAAGAAGTATGGCATGGAATATTGCAAACCTGTAAGTACTCCAATGATAACCGGATGCAATCTCAGTTCTCATGATGATTCTCCCACGGTGAATCAACCAGATTACAGATCAATGATAGGAAGTCTACTTTATCTCACTGGGACTAGACCGGACATTATGCATGCAGTTGGGATTGTTGGACGATTCCAAGCTAATCCAAAAGAGTCTCACCTTCAGGCTGTTAAAAGAATATTCAAATATCTACAAGGAACTCAAGACTTTGGTCTATGGTATCCAAAGAATGCTGATCTTACTCTTCATGCTTACAATGATGCAGATTGGGCTGGAAGTGTTGATGATCGGAAAAGCACTAGTGGTGGTGCATTCTATATGGGACCCCGGTTAGTATCTTGGTTCAGCAAGAAGCAAAATTCTATTGCCTTATCTACAGCAGAAGCAGAATAGGTGGCTGCCGCATCTTGTTGCACTCAACTCCTTTGGATGATGCAAACCTTACAAGATTTTCAAATCAAGTGTACACCTCCTGTCCCCATTATGTGTGATAATACAAGTGCCATCAGTATCTCAAAGAATCTTGTTATGCATTCGAAGACCAAGCACATTCCCATCAAATATCATTTCCTACGTGAACAAGTGCTTGAGCAAAAAGTGAAGTTGGAGTATGTTCCCTCCAAAGAACAAGTTGCTGATATCTTTACCAAACCTCTGCCCAGGGAAGCGTTCGAGTATCTAAGATAGAAGCTGGGAGTGTTCTCTGCCAATCAAAAGAAAAAATCTGCATAAATTTTAGAAGATGATCGTGGATACGCGGGTTTCCTGAAACACAGTCGCGTATATACGCGAGTTCCTGCACAGAAAACCGCGTATGTCTGATTGCTGACAATTTTTGCTTGGAGTCAGCTCTTTTCAGCACAGCTGTAGTGCTGTTTGGTATCTCTGATACTGTTTGGTATCTCTGGTGGTGTTCCAGTTCTCATAATTCTTTTTCTAATGATTTAATGAAGATGCCTTGATGATTTGTTGATGAAAGTGTTCAGGATGCACAAACTAAGGGGGAGCCTTAGTCATACGAAAAGAATGCTTGGATGCACAGATTCAGGGGGAGCATTAGCGTTGCTGAGTATAATGCATTGTTGGCATTATGATGGTTCTGAAATATGTTCTCATTATTGAGGACTTTCTGGTGTTGGTCTTAATGTCATATATGTAATTTGATGAAAAGGTCATGTTGAGACCCATGATGTAAATCTTGTAATATTCAGTCATGTAAGGACTTGTAAAAATTTGTAAACCCACTTGGTTGGGTAGCTGAGTCTAATTGTGTAAACCCACTTGGTTGGGTACTTGAGTCTTATATGTAAATCCACTTGGATGGATCTCTGATGTAAGTATGAGTCATTGGTGATAGGAAATTCATAGAGTCATGTACTTCATTGGAAAATATGTTTGAAGATTCAGCATGAACTCAGGGGGAGCTTGGTCACTTCAGTATACATCAGATCTGCAGAACGCTTCTTCCACATGAGGAGAAAAGGGGGAGAGTATGTTGGTTTTTGATCCGCCCTTTGCCCTTGATGTCAAAGGGGGAGAGTGACATGGTGTTTGAATAGAGATAATGGTGTCAAGAACGGGGAGAGTGACATGGTGTCATGGTATTCTTAATGTACCTATCTGTTGTGGTAACCAAACACCATCGTGGTTGCCATCAAGTCCAAAGGGGGAGATTGTTGGCAATATGATGCAGAGTGTTGTCCTTGACGGCAACCCACTAAATGAAGATGAAGACATGCGACTGTTGACATGTGTTGTCCTTGATGGCAATCCACCTGATGAAGATAGTCTTGACCTGATGAACTTGGTAAATTATGTAAATCTGATGTGATATGATGTTTGTTAGCAATATGGTGTTGGTGTTGTCCTTAAATGGCAACCCATTTGATGAAGATGATGAAAACTTACTTGATGAAGTTGTGCTTGCTAGAATATGTTCTTGATGAGCTAAATATGATGTATCTACAATGTGCACAGAAGGCAATGAAGAAAGAAATTCAGAATGTGCTCAAAGAATGATGAAAAGAGGATGTCTCTATGCATACGCGGATCTGTCTAAGGGAAGTCACGTATGCACGCGGAAAATAACGTTCCAAGTCGCGTATGGGCAAAAGCGCTCAAAAAGTGAAAAACCAGGGGTAACCACCATCGTATTGACCCATTGTATTGGGTAATGATCCGCCTATTTGACCCCGTCCAGGAATACCATCGGAAGTAATGTTGTTTTGGGCTCATGGTATTGAAAAAGGGGCTCATGGTATTGAAAAAGGGTAAACCTATATAAGGAGAATAAATTCATTGTGCAAATCAAGAGTGTGGGTGCAAGATGTCTGAACTTGAATGAATACTTCTCTCTGAAGTAGATCTGAATGGAAAGGGTTACACTTGAATGATAAATCTGAATGTATGATGCACCAATGATGAAGAAGGGGATCTAGATCTGAAATGTACTTGTATCTACTAGATCTTGTTATGGAAGGCTTAGATCTGAATTGAGGCGATCATCTGTCTGAAGTAAAAGGGTAAATCTGAACAGAATTGCTGATCTGAAGAAGTATGCTGCTTTATAATGATTGAAGATCTATACGCTACTTAGCCGCAGAGGAAGCGCGTATATACGCGGCTTCGCTGAAGAAAAAGCACGTATGCGCAATGAAATTGGCTCTGTAATTTGTACAGAGGTATACGCGAGTATATGTGGACGGAAGCGCGTATATACGCGACATCAGTGAAAGGAAAGCGCGTATGCAAACTAGGGTTTGCTGAAGTCTGTGGTAAGAAATGTCTGATCTAATCTGCTGTGTTGCTGCTATCTGTATTCTACTGTTATGAGTTTCCTGTATCAGTTTGGTTGTATGGTTGAGCTTGAAAGAATGAAAAGGGTCTAGTCTGAAAATATGATGAAACGTGGCCTGCAAGTTGTGTTCTATTGAAGTTGTTGGATCCAGTGTGAAAATTGATGAAACGTGGTCCAAGGTGGTGCTGAGGGTTGTAGCCTTCAGTCAGGGGGTCGTAGCTCCCTTCCCGGTGAGGCTGGTAAACGAGATCGGGGGGTCGTAGCTCCCTTCCAGGAGAGGCTGGTAAACGAGTCAGGGGGTTGGAGCTCCCTTCCAGGAGAGGCTGGTAAACGAGCGCGGGTGGGTGCCTGCGTGCTGGTCAAGTCTGCGCCAGCACATATGTTGTAAGATGTTTTCTCTATAATAAAATATTGAAGGCTGAGCAACTGCAGCGGTGGTTTTCTCCCGTCTTGGGTTTCCACCTAAAATCCTGGTGTTCATGTGTGATGCTTTGTGTAATGGTTTATTCTGTTCTAACTGCACATGTTTACTGTTTATAGAACATCTAATAAATGAATGATGGAATGATATAAGTGAAGAACTAATGGTATAATTAGATCTCTGGGTATACGCGAGTTGCATGAAGGATTTCCGCGTATATACGCTAGTTGGCTTCATCAAAGTAGCGTATGGGTTTTAGAGAGTGAAACACTAAAAAGTTTGAATATACTGATTCACCCCCCCCCCCCCTCTCAATATTTTTCCCAACATTCTAAATATAAAGTTGCAAGGCATAACTTTTGTGTGTTTTTCACATTATTGAGATCAAAATATTGCTCCATCTGTAGTATCCATGTTACGGGATCCTTGCCATCAAACTTCCTCATATCGATCTTTGGAATATAGTGGGTCTTCAATCCAACATTAGAGTTTATGAAATCATGATTAACATTTATTTTTTTCCCATCATTAGTTTCCTCTACTATATTTTCTCCATTAGGAATCATTTATTGTATCAACTTTGTCAAACCTTCCTTCAAACCTTCCATGTCTTCTGTTAGATCATTCTTCATGTCTTCCATGTTGTCTTTCATTTTGTCTTCCACGTCTTCCTTGCCATTCTTCAAACCATCCATCTTATCTTCCACACCTTTCTTCAAATCTTCCATTTCATTTTTTGTTGCTTTTTATGAAAGTGAAAGTTGTTGCACTTGCTCTCGTAATTTTGATACATCATGTTGCACTTCTTGTTATTCATGAGTCATAGTGGAGCCTTATGAGGGCTTAATGGATGTTAAATTCTTCTTAGGGGGCATTTTAGAGCCCAATACTGATATCTAAGGTTCAATATGTCCTTGGAATCACTTCAAACTGATTTTTCAAACAACACTTACACAATTTGAAAAAAAATACACACCTTTTTCTTGGTGTTGAGGAGCTCGATATTGAAACTGGATTATCTCTTCGATTTGGATCTTCAATATCTAAAATTTGGTCCTACAGTATCCCTTTGAATCTTCTTTCGAATGCCACATGTCTGACTTGATTTGGATTTTTCAAGTCAAAGTTATTCCCAATCTCCCACAATGACCTGCTTATGAACTATTTCAGTAGAACAAACATGTACGACGTGCCACGTCTCACTGTTTCCTCCTTCGGCACTGAAATTGATACACAGGAAAATACATCCCGTGTACTTTTGGCTAATATTTCCATAATTCCAATTCTATGCTTAGAGAGAGAGTTATGACAATTTTCCCAAGGTCACCTCTTTTAGATGAAATTCGGGAGCGTGCAAAAACCCTAACTTCCACAGATCATATATCCAAAAATCTTGTGAACCAAGATCTAAAATTTTAACACAAAGTGCATCGGGGTTTCTTCGCAAATGGATTTCTTTTTTTGCATCTAAACCTTCATAGAAAAAAAATTATAGCAAAAATTACACAATGACCTGTTTGAAGCAGCAAAAACCTAGAATCCAAAGCTCTGATATCAAATGTTATGAAATCGGCTCCAAAAATAGAAGAAAAGAGAGATCAATGCCTTAGAAAACAGCCAGTTCGAGGAGGCAACCTCCTTTACATTACATAAATGAACAATTATTGGATGATACAAATGAAAAAACCTCCTTTTTATATATAGGAGTCTATGGGGTCACAATATAATCCTAGCCAACCTAACAATAATAATGTAAGGGCACAACAATAACAATAGTGCCTTTTTATGGGGCACAATAATAACAATATGGGGCCTACAGGGGTACAAAAATAAATATAAGGGGCTACACTAACAACAATAAGGGACTACACTATTAATATAGGGACCTAACATTTCAAGCTAGGTATTTTATTTCCCTGGACCTAAAATGTAGTGGAAGTTTCTATAAGAATAGAGAAAACATAATCTGACCTAGATTAATCCAATTGGTATACATGCATAGAAAAACCTACTAGAAATAAATATGAGAAAAAAAAAATATGAAAGGAAAATTCAAGTTGGTTGATTCATAAAATTATTTGAAATAAAATATCATCTTCAGTAAAATCCCCAATAGAGAAAAAATCCAGCATTAAAATCTGAGGAGCCAAAATAAGAGTCCCTTTCAATATGATAGGCATGTCCGTTATAATCTTCTATTTATTTTCTTGGAACTAATTTACAGTAATTTTTTATTCCCTCTTGTGTAAAAGAGTAAAATTCTTTTGGTAAATGTGAAATTAGATATTCATCCTTCAAACTAGGTGACACTTTAGAGGTTTGGAAATTATTTTAATAAATAAGCCATTGCTAAGCTTGAAATATTTAACCCTGAATTTTGATTTTAGGAGTATGATAGTTGTTATTTTATCCATATAATCCGCAACCAACATGTTCTTCATTCTTCTATTTTTCCAATAAGCTCTTCATTTTTCAATTTCGATATTGGGAGCTCAAGTTATGGCGTCCAAAAGATGGTGACTTAATAACAAGTTGTTTGCATGAAGTGACTTGGTGACCATTGATTTTCTCCACAAAAATCTTAAATTTTTGATTTATAAATCTAGATTACTCATCCTAAATTCATTATGGGAGATAATTCACAATTATTTATAAAGAAATGGGCTCCTCACATTACTTTTGTGTGAAGTAGAAAAAAGCCACGGAACTTTGTGTAGCTCATAAATAGCGTAGGTTGTGGCTGCCATCTCATTGCCCAGTCATCATGTTGAGCCATTTCTCACTCATGTGTCCAACCAATACCTTCCAAGTGTCACCCTGATATATGTTCAACTGATTTCAATGTGTCCTAAGGAGATATTCCAAAATAACATAGGATAAAAATGATATGATAAATATTGATGTGAAGGTGAGATGTAGGAAATTGAAAAATAAGCTAAAGTGTGAAAAAAGTAAAAATAAATAGGGTAAGATTGACTAAGTAATGAAACATGTGTGAAAAGAAAAGGAATAAAGGTAAAAATAACCAAGTAACAAACATGGAGTGTGACAGGTATTTGGAGAAAATGGTTGTGCAAATAAATATGGTAATGGATGTTTGGAAGAATATGAAGTGGGTGAATGCTTTCACACAACTTGGAAATTGACAAAGTAAAAAGGGGAGAGGAGGTAAGGTAATTCTAAATAAAATAATATATGGTTGGGAAAATGGAAAATAGAGAAGGGAATAAAGGAAATAATTATCAAAAGGAAGTAATGGAGATTTATATGGAAAACATGGATATCTTTGGAACATGATCTTTGTTTTTTATTTTTCAAAATTTTGGATGACATTGAGAAATAGGGATTTAAATGAGAAGGTGAAAATGATCACTTTTTTTCTTTTTGATGTATTTTTTTTTCTTCTCCTTATTTAAAATATAAACCATCCTTACTCACCTTTCATGAAGAATATTTGAAAAATTAAAACTAACTAAAAACTTATTTTTTCAAAATCACTCTATTTGTTGTGTATCATGAAAACACATCAACATTTAGCTCCAAGTGCAGGATAATGACCCTATGTGGGTTTTTAAAAACCATAAATTTGACCAATTTCCTTCTTCATTGGGTTATGGATTCATGATGCAGGGGCATTAGGCTAAAACAAAATTCCATGTATTTTTAGACTTAGGGGTTTTTGAGTTTTCAAAGGAGCTGGATTTTTATAAATATTTTGAGGAATTTTAATTATTTTTAATTAAATATTGAGAGGAATTGTAAATGTTCTCAAATGTTTGAGAATATGAGAGAATTTAACTAGTTGAGAATGTAAAGGGATTGAGAGATTTTAAATTGGAGTTTGTTTCATTAATTGTAGAGAAAAGAGAATCCTTAGGGATTAAATAGGATATTTAGGATTTTGTTGAGCAAATGCAGGAACTGAAAACAAAAATAGTTCAGGACATTTTTGTATAAATGTAAGCCTCAAAGGCATAAACAAACAGATTAGATTTTAGGATTTGAGTAGAGTAGGATAGCAACAGGGTTTTGATTGTAAGCCTTCGGGCAAAGTAATGGAAGAAGGCCACTGATATAGAAGATCAGGCCAAGAAGAATTCCTATGTAAATACTGGTTTTTAATACAGGAAAACTCAATTTCTGAGTTTGATTTTTGTGTGTATATTGTGTACAAATGGGATTGACGGAACAGAGATATTTATTTCATTTATTGTTCAAATTACATGTTTGATTGTATGGGTTGAGTATGAATATTCATTTAATTGAATGTTGTGTGATTGAGTAAATTAGCATCGATCTCAGGATAGATCGATGCTATTCAATGAAATTGCCATAGACTTTTAAAATTGAGGTAATAGTTTGCCAGATGTACTCCACAATTGAAAATTGGGCATTTTGTTATATTTACACAGTAAAGAGAGATCGGGTTTTGAAGTTCCAGTTGAGGGTCATTGTGTTTATGATCGATGGATCTGAACCACAATGGAAACAAACAAGTAATGAATGTTGGGAATTATTGAAGGGTTGATGAAAACCTGGTCGTGTTTAGGAATCCGATTAATGAAACCAAAGATCAAGGGCGCAGAAGAAGTATGAATCAAAGATTATAAGTGGTGGCACAGTAGAATGGAAACATAGTTCCATAAAAAATAAAAATAAAAATAAAAAAGCAAACCCGAGTCAAATAAATCGGAAGCGCAGGAGAACAGTGGAACAGCGAATTGGAATGAGAGTAGCAGCATTTAAAATCATGAAACTGGGTTAAGAATTTATGCAGGTCTGAAGACCGATAGTTGAGAAGCGAAGGTGTGGAGAATCTTTTTTAAATCGGTTCAAAGCTTTGAAGCGGAAAAACGTTCACATTCCTGAAGCTGTTGGACATGTTATTATGATTAATGTTATGAGATTGATCTCCCGTTGATCGCCTTCTTATTCCACACGAGAATGTCAGATGCACAGCAGCGAAACCTTCAGGTTGGAAACGTAATTAATTGATGGTGGAATGATGCAATTGGGCACAGCAAAATCAGGATTAGTGAACAGTGAAGACGAGTTTCCAAATCCATAAATGGGTTTTGCGTGAGTAAAACATGGTAAGCATTAATCACCTTTTTGAATGCGATAATGCTAGATGGGTAGCACGTGGCACGGGTGGTATTTAAAAACCACGAGTTTCGCGTGAGTTTGTGTGATAAACTTCAGAGGGCGAACGAATGCGACATTCGTTGGATGTTCTAATCTCATGATCGGACAGTGTTGCATCATGAAGCTACTTGGAGGTTTAAACAAGTAAGTCATGTTGTGGGCCCGAAGTTCATGTTAATATATGCATTGGTTTGAATCCAAAGTCGAATGTTTCATTATGAAATGAAACATTCCGTGAGCATTTGAATAAATTTATATATATAATAATTGTGATGATGTGGCAATATTATATATATTGAACCTTGATTATGAAACGAATGTTGATTCGAAAATGTGTGGCATTCGGATGGGTGAGTGTATAAAAAAGGAATAGTGGAATGTTAAGTGTGGCCGAAGATTGTGTTGGGTTTAAACGCAATTCAAATATTGATTCACGTATTTCTGAGATGGGTTTTAATACATGGTTTACAACCATAAGTTTTAAAGAAGCTTCCACAATATTAGAATTTTCCCAGATTGTGAATTTATTTGGGGCATTAATTTGAAATGCATTTTTATATGAATCATTAAGTGTGAATGTGGGTTTAGCAACTTGGGTTGCTATCAAGTCACCCTAAACCATTATCTCGATCCAAGAAATGCTTAACGGGCCAAATTTATTGAAAATATATATGTGTGTGTGTGTGTGTGTGTGTGTGCGTGTGTTTCTGTATGTGTATGTGCGTGAGAGAGAGAGAAAACAAAATCTTCCTATGTGACATACTTGGAGAGAATGGATGCTCTCAAGTATAAGTAGACTTCCAATGGAGTCGTGTACATAAATAACTCATATTCTTTCTCTACCCATGTTTGAGAGTCTTGAATTGCAATAATATACTTGTGCCAAAAATCCAAATACAAAGAAAAGATTCAACCTCCTAGGTACTTATTCAGGTTCACTCTACATTTTTATGGAGGTGGTACTCCTCTTTTTAATCATACTATCTCATTTTACATTTGTCTCATAGTTATGTTCATTTGTGAAAATTTTTAATTTATTTTTGAAGAGGAGGGCTCCTCTAATGTAGGAACATTTTATACAGTAAGGGGAACACCATCAAAAATTCCTCTCCTAATTGTTGTATCTTGTACATTATAAATCTATGTGGTCATCTCTGTTTTGAAATTTTCAAAGAATATTTTTTTCTTTGAACTTTTCCCATAATAATTATGGGATCAATATCACTCTCCAACATGTCTTCTTCCATCTCTTGTGGTATTCTCATAGCTTCTTAAGAGTGTCAATATGTGTAGATTTGATGCATATTTGACATTAGCATACATTTCATTCTTGAAACATCCAAAGATAATTGTATCATTGCGATGGGATTCTTGAGGTATTTGTTTATAGGATTTTAAAAAATAGATGTTTAAATATCAAATTTTTTCACTATTTTTCTAATGGATATAGGTGAATTTGGTGAGGAGAGTATGATTTATAATGGAATAAGGGTATCTTCCTACAAAGGTGATTTAAATATCATCAAAAGAAGTAATTGGTCCTTAAGGAAATGTAAGGTAGCAATCATATGTAGGTCCAATTAGGGTTTGAAGAAACACCCTCACCATGACATATTCATGTACTATCCCATGTATATCATAAATAACCAATAATTGGTCCATGTATTTATTTGGATTCATGATGTCATCACCATTAAACATAAGAAATATTCCTTGAGGTAAATTTGGTAATGAATTTTTCTCGCCTTCCAAGGATAAGGGACTTTCCTGATTTCTTCATCTTTGGTATCTTTATCTTGCGTCATTTCCCTCTTCTTCCCTTTCTTCTCATATTTATTCATTGTCTACGATTTTGCCCTTTCCATATGGGAAGAAGAGTAATATCCCTTAATTCACAATGTTACTTACTTATTTAGTAATAATTTTTCTCCTTCTTCTAGGCAAAGGACCTTTGGCAATATTAGGCTCCTCCATATTCAAGTCTTTTCTTTACTAGGGCACCTTTATGAATTTGATGGTGTTGGGAGTTCTTGTTGTTCAATGGCTTCCTAGGATTTTTCAAATTATTCTCTAGTTTTTTTTATTTTCAAGGACAGGTCAAAGGATTGATTCAATGTAATCGTTAATATTCCAATCGAATGAGAATATGAAGTTGGACTAGATCAGTGTGAGCCGTCTTCTAGGAATAGAATATATAATTTTTCATCCTCAGTATGGTTGCTAAAAATGTTGATCAGTTTTTCTATTAAAGTAAAATGACCAACTTTCATAGAAAAACTTGTCGAGAACAATGCATACTTTCGTCAATTTTATAGAGGTGGTAATATTTCAATATGTGGAATATTATCCTATATGTATTTTGATGAAAGAAATGGGTGAGTGCTAAATAGAAAACCCCAATAAATCTTCCAACAAGGATCTCATATGGCAAATTTTCTTACTAAGCATATGAAAAATAGATATAAATAAATATGATTGCAAATAAATTTTATCTAGTAGGTTTGCTTTCAACAAATATTTTTTATTCCTTTTTAAATAATGTGAATCCAGAAATAACTACGAGTTTGGAAGATGGAATAAAAATAAAATGGACAAGTCATCAAATAAATTTAAAATATTTTTGTGTTAATATTAAACATGGTTGTAAAGCATCATGTGCATGAGAGTGCATTAATACATCACCACATAAATTCACAAATGCAATATGACACTTGAATAGTTCATATTGTCGTAGTGATATATAGGAATAACTTCTTCTAAAAGCATTAGTTTTTTTTCCTTGCCATTTTTTGGACCTTATGTCTAGTTGATATAATATTGAGGAAGAACTTAATGATAACATTAAGTTTAAGGTTGATAATTTTCCTTGAGGCGGTCACCCAACAACAAAATAGTTGTATTTGTTATTTTTATTTAATATGAAATCTAGTTTTATATATATATATATATATATATATATATATATATATATACTCCCTAAGGGTTAGCTCAATTGGTTGAGTCCCATCATTAAAGCACCTATGGCATTGAGAGCTCACGGGTTCAATTCTCTCAACACCCTCAGGGTTAGGCTTCGTAGATGAGCTGGCAGGAAGTGATCCCTTTGGGTGAATTTTCCTGGTACAAATATTTCATGGACATAGTGGTCACCAATCTCTGAGGTCTTTGAATCACATAGAAAATGTATATTTAATCCATTAAAGGAAAATTTTCATCTCAAACAAAGTTTTAATATATAAATTAAATAATTGAAAATGAAATTGATTTAACAAAAATATTTAAAAAGATAATTCAAAAAATTATAACAAAAAAATTAATAAAACCAAATATTAAGAACAAAATTTAAATATAAAATAAAATTACCCTTGGATGGGGTGATAGGGAGGGGAAATTTCAATGGGTACATGACGACAACCCAACTAAGCCTTACAGTTGGCATGCATGGCATAATGACCCTCGCCTCACAATAATTCCATCTGCACACCCCATTACGTAGGCATGCAACTCAAAGTATTGGGATGTTTATGGGAGTTCAAGGTGGTTGATGCAAAATAAGTTATATATAAACTCAAATCCAAATGGTGATGATGAGGACTAGGAGAGATAGTGCTTGAATCACACATGCTAGAAAGTGCAGAGCCTGATCTCTTTTGATTCTAACTCGTCTTTCCTAAGCCTCACTAAACCCTCACCTATGGAATTCTCTCGGTGCTTTCTCATACACTTGGGAATTATCTCCTCACATGGCTTCCAGTGTTGTCTAGAGTCATGGAAATCCCATAGGGTTGGGCTTGGTTCAATTGCCACGACCCCTTCTCCCCATATTAGTCACCTTCCATTCATAGCTAGCCTTTGTTCCAAATATTTGTTTTCACAACACCATGCCCATACAATGAGATGGAGTAAGAAGAGGAGCAACATATTGTAGGGAAATGAGACATACTCACACCCAACAATGCACTGAGTCCTCAGCTAACATATATTGAGAAAAATACACTAGCATGGATACAGGAAGAAATCACCCAAGACGAGAAAAAAATTGTTGGTGAGTGGGGATGTATCTTAAACATGGAGGTCATCGGTGAATTTGTAGATTGGATACTATACGTTGGTCATACTAAAGGGAGATTCAACCACTACATGTAATTTACATATATTGGCACCTCAATATGATTAGAGGATGAGTTATTGTGGACAATAATGCAGTAAGGGAAGAGATATTTCTCATTATGGATGAGATTTAACTTATGACTCAAGGGTTGGACTAACGATTGGGGCGCATAGAAGATCATTTGGCTGTTCCACAAGATCCAGGTTGATCATTAAGGAGAAACAAAAAACTAATAGTGGCCGAAGAGTTAGATTCTGACAAGACTAGATACACTCTTCTTTTGATAAATTTTCTTTTTGGTTTCTTAGTTTAAGGTTCATAGTTATTTTGGTTTGTTTGAGGCCACATCATAATAGTCTCTTAGTTTTAAAATTTTATGACACCATTTTTTTGTGGATGATGAAGAAACTTTGGCACTACCACTGGTTTGGTTTCCCTAATGGTAGCCCAGGCTAGACCACTTTATCCCCCTACCTCACCCTTTCCCACTCCCTTTTCCTCCGATCCTCAGGCTCGTCACTTCGAAGAAACAACCCTTACTCACTACTTTCCTCTCCCAAGCCCATTGAGCCCCATGGCCTACCACTTAGAGGATTTTCCACCCAAACCCCTAGGTGCATCCCTTAGAGGACTGGCCCTTACGCAATTCCGGCCCCTCCCAAGTCCCTTGGCCATTAAATTACTTGCTCCTCTAAGTGAAAATCCAGGGGGCTCTGGGGACTTGAGAGGGGTAGAAAGTGGGTAAGGGAAGGGAGGTAAAGTAGGGTGGGGTTAGGCATCGACCCCTTTATATTTGTACCTTATTTTTTTTCCTTAATTTTTAATTCGTGTTTTTTATTGTAATTATATTTTTCAAACTTTTAGTCAAAATATCTTAGCTCAAATGGTTTGGTTAACAATATGTTTCCCCAGTTGTGTGGGTTAAAGTCTACAAAGACATGTTTTAACTCGTCCATCGTGGCATTTATGAAATAGTTGTATCTAGGTAATCTTGGGAGTGAATCTTCGGAAGTTACCAACTCTCCATATTTTCTCATTCCAATTAAAAACAAATATATTTTTTAATTTTTTAATCATTCATACATATATACATATTAAAATTTGGTTTTAATTTTTTTTTTATTAAAAAAAATACTATTATTTTTTTAATATCTACTTTGTTAATTATTTATATATTTTTTTAAAGTGACTTTAGAAGTGGTTTTAATTTTCAATTTTTTGGGTTTGTTTATTTTAAAGTTTGTTTGAATATTTTTTTAATCAATTTTTTTTTAAAGTCGTTTTTTAAGTTTCTATTTAATTTTTTACTTATTTATTTATTTATTTTTGTGTTTCGGTTTTTTATCCTCTTTTTTTTTTAGTTTTCTTCCTTTGATTTTCATTTATTTTTCCTCCTTTGCAAAGTCTTTTTCCTTTTTGATATTTTATATCCAACAATTCTATATTTTTATACCACATTTTCAAAAAAATGGTAATTTTAAGCTCTCTAACACTTTTCAAAAAAATTGTATTTTAAGCTTTCTCTCTAACACCTTTCTTTTATTTAAAGATTGATTTTAAGATTTATGTTGCAGGGATTTGTGATTTTACACGAAGTTCTTAATTTATCTCCAAAAAAGAACGGGTGCTATCGAAAACACCACTTTTAGATTTAGCAGTTGATTTTAATGTTTTGGTTGCAACATACTAGTTGTTAGGTTAATTTTAATTTTAAAAAAGAGACTACCATCAACATCACTTTTTGATTCAAAGCTTAATTTTAAAATTTCCATTAAAAATATTATAAGGCTCTTATTTCCATGGTAGTAAAATGTGATAATTTTAACCTTGAAAAGAAAAAAGGTGATACTAATATCCCCACTTTTCAATTTGGGTTTATTTGTTATTTTGACCCAAGGTCAAAATTGTCAAGTTGGTGACTATGTTTTTCAAGTAAATTGTGAAGATATATGGATTGGCAAGGACCATTACTTAAAATACAGATAATAGATTGCTTCGTCATTTTTTAAAGCATTCTAGAAGATATTGGGTATTAATTTTTGGTTGTTGAATAAATCGTTTACACGTAAATGGAAAAACATAGTCGGTGAACATGAACAAAATATTAGGAAATATTTTGACACTGTTTGGAAGGTAATAGGCTAAGCTAGTTAGACAATTTCTTCACATTGTATGATTTTTTTTTGTACTAGTATAGTTAATGGGTCAATAAGATAATCACTTTTTTTCGTTGCACTGGAAACAACTTATGAGGAGTAATCACTTTTTTGGTTGATTTGTGCAATGAGATGCAAGGACGTAGTCATGCATATGATTTTTACTTAATGGATGAGAGAAATACATGTGAAGGTTCAATATAACATGTGCTCCAAGTTATCACAGGAATGCAAACGCAACACAAATATATAAAGCGTTACACGAGGGTGATTTAGTAACGGGAGATTTAAGAAAGGAGTTTTATTCCAAAGGGAATTATAACAGAGTAAATGTGCAGAAAAATGGACCTTGTAGAATTAGGAGGTTTGGAGATTATGTATATGAAACGGAATTGCTAATAGAGAGTATCATTACCTACTTAATGAGAGCCTTTCAAAGTTCTCATTTTTGTAAGGTATCATTTAATGGTTGCTTTTATTTTCACTTCAAAAAGTGGCTCTCCATAATCAAACCCTTTTTTAGGCATACTTTACGCATTTTGAAAAAAAAAAATTGAATTTTTGTTTATAAAAATATTTTTTATTTTTTAATAATTTTTTTTTTTTTTCAATTCTTCTTAGTGGTTTAAGATATCTAAATTTTTTATTTTTAATATTTTTAGTTGATCAGAACTTATGTAAGAATACAATAAAATACAGAAATACACATAAATGCGGAGATGCAGCAAAAATAAAATTTAATTTCATATCAAATAACCGAAATATGCTTACAGATAGAATGCAAATAACTAGCTAAGGCATTGGTAGCTTATCTCTGAGAAGAGATGTGGTGGCTACATGCCTTTGAACTCTGTTACAATGAGGCTCAAGGGCCTTTTTATTATTGAACAACATAAGAAAAATATAAACAACCAAAACCCTAACCCCGAGAGATGAAACGCTAAGAGTTTGTGGGCCCCGTTGGGGTTAGCTAGACATCCAACTTCTTGGGGTCGTAACTTGGTCATATTATCTCCGTTTGGCGCTTAAAATATATCATCGAAAAGATCTCTCTGAGTACTATAGGTTTTCCCGCAAACACTTGCCTATGGCTATGGGCCAATTGTATACCTAAAAAAATGCCATTTAGGGGGTCAAAACTGCTTTGGAAGTTCAGGACCAAAAAAAACTACTAAAAATAGTAAACGTTGCTATAAAAAAGGAAATTGATGAAACTGACTGAAGGTCTAGTGGAATAGGTGGGTTGCCACCAATATCCACCTGGATCATTCCTCCCCCCTTAGGAAGCAATGGTCCCCATTGCATGCAGAGCCTCCATGAGGTGAGGAAATTTCTGTTGAACCTGGTCCCTGGTAAACCACTTGCCTTGGTGAAGGAGTTGGTCTTATTTGATAACTCAATATAGTTGGATCATCTGTCGGCAGGTGTTCTTGAGTTGTGTGTCCATGATCCGATCAGTTGTGGCTTATTCCATGCAGTATTCGTTTAACTCTAGTGGTGTGATTTGTTCTGCCATGTCGAATGTGTCAAGTAGATGTGGAAAGTAGGGTCAAAGGCGGTCCACATTAAACACAGGGTGCAGACCAAGGAATGGTGGAATACTGAGCTCAAAGGCATTTTCCCCTATATCCTTGGTGATGGTGTATGGCCCATATCAGAGCGAGTAAAGCTTGAGGTGGGGTCCAGCGAGGTGCTCCTTCTGCAAATGTAGCCACACTTTATCACCCACCTGGAAGTTGTGTGGCACCTAATGTTGATCATGTCGTTGCTTGTACTTAGCATTGGCTCTATCCAATATGTCATGAACCTGTTGGCAGATATGTTGAATGTGCTCAATGAATTTGTTCGCCTTGTCAGCTTCAGACTCGACATGAGCCGAATCTGCCTGGGTAGCCGCAAATGGCATGGCTACGTCAATGGGACATAGTGGTTGGAATCCCAAGCCCACATGAAAGGAGCTGTGGTCGGTTGAGTTGTGGAGAGACCAATTGCAGTTGTGTTGTACATAGGGGAGGCTCTCATCCCATGTGCATGGATGCTTTGAGATGTAAATGCGCAGAATTTGTACGATCATCCTATTGACGACCTATGTATGTCCATCAGTTTAGAGATGGAAAGTTGTGGACTTGGTGAGCTTTGTGTCCAGCATCGACCAGAGGCTGGAGAAAAATGTACTGAGCAATCTATTGTCTCGATCTGAGAAGATAGACTGTGGGATCCAAAAGTGTACCCACACTCATTCAAAGAATATTTTAGCAGTGGAATTTGTTGTGATATTCTTCTTGCAAACCGCCATAATGGCCATCTTTGAGAATTTGTCAAAGACCACAAAAAAAAAATCATTTCCATGCTTAGTAGAAGGAAGGCCCGACATGTAATCCATGGAGATGGATTCCCAAGTTCGACTAGGGGTAGGCAGCGGAGTATAGAGGCCTTGCTTCTTGATGGTCGATTTGGAAATGGCACAGGCAGTGAAGGATCTAATGTACTTCCCAACATCCTCTCAAAGGTTCATCCAATAGAAATACTTCTACAGTATTGCCACTATTTTCTCGACCCAGAAATTCCCAGTGACCCGACTATAGTACGCTTCCCAATCCATCTTGGCAAGCTTGCTTGAAGGAACACAAAGGTGTCCCAGGTGACATAGTAGTGCCTCCTGGAGGTGAAAATTTGGAACTTTCTCACCCTCCAAGAGTGTATTGTATGTGTGGCTGAATTATGGATCGATTTTGTAGAGAAGCGGCCAATCGGAAGTCTCGTGCCCACAAGAGTTGTGCACAGTGGTTAGCGCAACAATCGGTGGTCAGCTGAGGCAGTATGCAACATTATTGGTGTTTCCCTTCTTGTACTTGATTTTCAAATGAAATTTTTGCAAGTATGTGGACCAATTCTGATGGCGATCGTTCTACAACGTCCCTTGTGTTTGTATGAACTGCAGGGGTCGATGGTCTGTCTGGATGACCGTTTCTTTCCTCAAAATGTAATGCTTCCATTGTCGGAAATCCTACACAATGGAATACATCTCTTTGTCATAATTGGGATACTTTTGGACTGTGTCGAAAGGTGTCTCACTGTGATACGCCATTGGATGTCGTTGTTGAGTAAGAACTGCCCTAATAGCATAATCAAAGGCATATGTCTCAATCTCAAATGGTTGTTGCAATTCTGGTAATGTGAGCACTAGTGCAAAGCAAAAGTAATGTTTTAACTCTAGGAATGACTTCTGTTGAGATTCAGACCAAAATAATTTTTCTTTCGCTCCTCCCTTGGTGACTTGACTTAAGGGCCATGTGATATGAGACAATACCAACACGAACCTGCGATAGACATTGGCAATACCCAGAAACTTGCGGAGCTCTGTTAGAGTGGTTGGGGTTGGCCAATCCTGAATGAATTAGATCTTGGCTGGATCCACATGCACCCCCCACTCATCAATAATGTATCCCAGATAATGAACCTGGTTCATGCCAAAAGTGCACATCTCCAAATTGGAACACAACTTATGTTGTTGCGGTGTTTGGAGGACCTGTCGGATGTGGTGGAGGTGCTCTTCCCAAGTCTGGTTGAAGACCAGGATGTCATCCAAGTACACCACCACAAATTAGTTGTTGAATGGTCGCAAGATGTCGTCCATCAGCCTCATGAATGTTGTGGGAGCATTTGAAAATCTATAAGGCATGACCAACCATTCAAAAAGACCCTCCTTGGATTTTATGGCAGTCTTCCGAACATCGGAGGGTTCGATTGGTACCTAGTGATACCCAGACTTTAAGTTGATCTTGCTGAAATATTTTTCCCCCTTGAGTTGTTCCAAAAGGTCATCAATCCGTGGGATCGGGTACCTATTCTAGACAGTGATCTTTTTCAACACATGATATTCAATACAGAGTCTCCAAGTCCCCTCATTCTTCTGCACCAACACAATCTGGCTCCCACAGGGAGACAAACTCAGCCAGATGTGACCTTTCTACAGCAGCTCCTAAATCTGTCTCTTGATTTTGTTGTTCTCTATAACAAAGTGTCGATCCCACAGGGTCAGATCGATGGAGTGCTTGACCCGATAGTGCAGCGGCACCCATGCAGGTGAGGTGAATATGTCCCCGTATTCCTCCACCACCTTGTCCATCTATTTTTGTCTGCATAGGAACCGTATCTATAGGTCGTCGCCACAATATTCTTCTTGTCCTAAGGGCATATCATCGGGAAAAAAAATTTCCCAGTTTTGGAAATGAGCTTACTGCATTTTTTTGCAGTAACCAAAGAGATAGCGATAGGCGGTGTCATCTCTGGTATCCTATACAACTTATTGCCCAAAGTAACAATAAAAATGCGAGGCCTAGACTCATACATAGCATGTCTCTTCCACAAGTATGGATGGCCTAATAATACATCACAAACATCAGTATGAGCATTGTCACATAATACCTCATCTATGAAGGTCTTGATGTTGTATGGAAGGCAGAACTGCTAGTAGATGCAGAGATCCCATCCTTGGTGAAGCCAACCGATGGTGTACGGTTGTGGGTGTGTTTTGGTCAGCAAGCCAAGTCGTTTCACAACCTCTGCTAAAATGAGTTTCTTTTGGCTCCTGTTTTCGACAATGAACTACAGCGGGGAACCCTTTACCCATATATGGGAATGGAAGAGGCGCTCCCCCTCCTCTGGATATTTTGGTTGCTCCTTCTGGATCTTCATGGTGACAATGGTCGCGTTGGGCTCCACATCGATAATTTTCTTCCCTTTTTCATTCTCCTTGTCTGGTTTTGATTCAGAGTCAAAGCATGCATCTGATTCAGAAGCCTTCATCTCGGCCATTAGTGACTGCTTGACCCAACACTCACTCATGTGTCCTTTTTTTTCTTCGTGGTGTTCTTATTTGCTTGCAGAATTAGCGAGTGGTCATGGGCTACCACGCCTTAGCTTTGACATTTTTTCTATGGTTTGGGAGCACCTTTCCCTTGTTTTTTATTCGCAGATCCAAAGTCTCGCTTCTTCTGTTTGAATTTTTGCTCAATCTTGGCAGCATACCGGTATGTTGCACCAAGCGAGGAAATGTCAAGGAACTCAATTTCCTCTTGAATGTATCTATGTATAAAAATACAGTAATTCAGCACCAAATGTTTCTCTGAATATTTGATACCCAACTTTTTGTGCATGGTATGGAACATATTCATCAGCTCATGCACATCTTGATCCCTTTGATGTCGCAATCTAGTCCATTGTATGCACTTGTCCTCATAGCTCCCAAGCGATAATATTGTTCCTTGATGGAGTCTCGGAAATAATACAAAGTGGGTGTGGCTGAGAACGAAGAGGGTTCCCTCTCGTCCTTTTGCTCATAGTAGGTTTCCCACTAGTCCTTGACATGGGGGGTAGCTTTGAGGAGTGCAAAAGTAATATTTTACCGGTTGTAAAATTTTGAACCGAGAAATATCCTTATAATAGATTCAACCATCTATCTACGACGTATGCATATATTTGGCCCTCAAATATGGGAATGTCAAAGTTTACTTGTACCTCAAAAGGAGTGGTGCCTCTGGAGTGGTTGTTGGATGCATAGGCGTTGTCAATGGGTGGCCATTGAAGGATCTGTGCAAATTTATCCATCATCACATTCCTTTGTTTCTCGAGGGCCTCCTCGAGCAATATTTTGATAGAATCTCCTGCTCTCTCCTCTTTCTTTTCTTCCTTCATGGGTGGTCATCGGGGTTTGTGAGGCTGATCTTGCAAATGTTCAACCAGATTGAGCTCTAAATCCTTATACCTCAACCCCGTTGGTTACATGCAAAGAAGGTTCGAGAAAGAGCAGACCGCTCTGATACCATTTATCTTGACTTATGCATGAACACAATAAAATACATAAAAATACACATAAACACAGATATGTAGCAGAAATAGAACTTCATTTCATTAATATCAAATAACTAAAATATGCTTACAGACATAATGGAAATAAACTAGCTAGGGCGTTGGTAGCTTATCTCTAAGAATATATGTGGTGGCTACAGGCCTCTGAATTGTATTACAATGAGGCTCAAGGACCTTTTTATTATTTAACAACATAGGAAAACCATAAAAAAACAAAACCCTAACCCCAGGAGATGAAACGCTAAGAGTTTGTGGTCGTCATTGGGTTAGTTGGGTAGCCAACTTCCTAGGGTTGTAACTTGGTCATATTATCTATGTTTGGCGCGTATGATATATCATCGAAACTATATCTCCGAGTAATATAGCTTTTTTCGCATGCCCATTCCTAAGGCTATGAGCCTGTTGTAGACCTAAAAAAACCGTCGTTTAGGTGCTATAAAAAATGAAACTGATGAAACTGGCTGGAGGTCTAGGTGGAATAGGTGGGTGGCCACCAATATACACTTGGATCATTAGTATGTCATTTTTTTCGTAACTAGATTGGGGGAATCAATAACTAGTAAAATATCACCCACACACAAGTTCAACCCTGTGGAATGTTATTATAACCCTTAGTTTTTACCCACAAATCCCACCATCATGCATCAGGGTTAACAAGGAGATTTGAATAAATGTGAATGCCATTAACATTTTTAATATCATTCAAAGTTACTATTAATTAATTAAGATGCCATGAATTTTAAATACAACGTAAAAAATTGGTTTATAATATTCTTGCAAACTAGATTTTGAAAAATAATAATTAATTGATTAAAATAAAATAAAAAATAGAGTTCTCTCGCTCGCTTTCTCTCTCTCTCTCTCTCTCTCTCTCTCTCTCTCTCACACACACACAAGAAAAGTGAGAAAAAAAAAAAGGAAGCAAAATATATATTGACATAAACCCCCAAGCTAACCCCAACTCTAAAATACCCTCACTTTACAAAAAAAAAAAGAACAAAGTAAACCACTTTAAAAAGGAATAAGTAAAACAAAAAATCCTATACTTAGGGGGTTGTGTGGCGTGATTTTTTTCCTCTCCATTCGTATCCCCATCCCTCTCCCCCTCCCTATCCTCTACCTACTTTTGTGGAGTGATACCTTGTGGAAATGAAAAGGGTAAAGGAGGTACTAGATGGGAGTGGGGTGGAAGGGGGTTAATTCCTAGAATAACCTCCATCCCTCTCAAAAAATTCCCCACAAAAAATAGCCCCCCTCCCCACCAAAATGATATGTGTTTTATGCTATCTTTTGTTTTTCTCTTTTCCTTACACACATACACACACATTTTATTTATTTTTCTAAGTGAGGTGAGAGAGGATCACGCCAATATTTAGTGTTTATGCAATTTTTTTTAAAAATTTTATAAATTAACATTAAGTGAGTGGAAATTAATTTTAATTTTATGGTTTTTTCTTTGCAATGGTGTCACTATTTTAAGTCATGATTTCAAAAATGTTTCAATTTTAAGCCATAAAAAAGGGTTGCTACTAGTAGCACTATGTTTTGATTTGAGATTTTGTTTTGTTACTTTTCTTACAATCACCATAGTTGTTAAAATGAAGATTCAAATGAATCATGTTGGTATGTCACTTCCTTCTAGAAGCCCTAGCTACAGCCTGACACCTTGATGGCTTCAGGCTTTAAGGGGCCTACCCCTTCGCCATCCCCCATGACTCCTGACATCGTCACCTTTAACGCATTTTTGTTTGTAAATGCCCGAGCCCCATGAGCTAAACTTTCTCTTATTGTGAATAAATTGGAAGAGAATCCAAAGATCGCAGTCCATGTTACTCAATTAAGGTTAATGGAACTAAAGCTAATAGATTACTAGTTGGTGGGGAAATTTACAGGAATCTAACCCTCTCCCGGATCACTACAAGTGTAGATTGACCCTTATTAAAGTTTGGCTCTCTGTTTTGTTTTGTGGGCGAGGGTTCTTCATATTTCTTTTTGAAAATCAAGAAGATTGAGATTTGATGTTTTGTAGTTTGTGTGGAAGTAGATATATATTTAAGGGATTTCCCTCACTATTCTTATTTCTATAGATAATTATTCCTTTGTTTAGGAGATTGACTATGATCATCTACCATTCAAGAGAAAGAAAAAAATTGCAATAATTTGCATAAAAACAAGAACAAAAACAACATGTTGAAGAGGGAGATGAATGGAAATAACCAAATAGAATAAGAGGAGTAGGCCTCCAGAATGTAATACCAAAATGTTGTTGGGAAAAATACTGAGAGGCGGGGAGGAGTGAATCAGTATTTACAAGAATCACAATATTTTACTTCTCTTTTATTGATTTATATACGGGACTTTGATTAGCCCAACTAGTGTATGTACACGGCTATCCTAACAGAAACTTGCGTATACCCAAATAACTTTTTTGTTCAGATAAATATTTAGAAACATTCTTTAGCCCAGACCATCAGTTATGCATCAAATAGTTAAGTAGTAAACATGTGGAATAATAACAGAATAAATCATCACACAAGAGCATCACACATGAACACCAATATTTAAGGTGGAAACCCAAGTCAGGATAAAATCATTGTTGTTGTTGTCTTTGTCTTCAATATTTTTTAAATATAAATCTTCTTGCAATGTTGCGCTGATGCAGACTCATATCAGGGCACAGGCATCTACCTGCAGAAGGCTGCAAACTTATCTCGTTCCCCAGCTACTACTCGAAGGGAGCTCCAATCCCCTGATCTCGTTTACCAGCCACTACTGGAAGGGAACTATAACCCCCTGAACAGAACACCAGCTTCTACTGGCAGGAAGCTTCTACTTCCACATTGAAGGCTTCAACCCTCAGACCCACTGCAGACCACATTTCATAAATTTTCACACTGGATCCAATAGCTTCAACACAACTCAATATATATATCTACACCAATAGCCATAACCCAAACTTTAAACAGAAAAGTGAAATCACTATAGCCATAACACAGTAATAAACCCATACTTCTGACTGAACATGCAGAATCAATTTCAACTTTGATCATTCATTACACTTAAATGCATACGCTACTTCACTTTACTGTAACCTATGTGTATACGCGTTTTCCTGCACAACAACTGTTGAGATTCAACAAGATGATGAGCTTAGTGAAAAGAGTCATCTTCACTAAGTGGGCCCGCAGGCTATTTTTGGCGCAAAGTCTATTTTTAGAGAATGTCTATTTTTAGACATGTTGATCATATTCTATGAGTTGCAAGATGCTATTTGTGGATGGTTGGTCAATTTGGAAAAATATATGGACTTATATTTTTAGACATATTGGACGGAATCTATTTTTAGATTGCCGTCTAAAAAATAGATATGTCGAATATTATTAGCTCTTAATAATATTTGGACTCTAAACATTATCTTATTATCTTGGAGCACTTCAGTTAAGTGTACATATGTGGCACAGCAGCTGACAGAAGGAATTACGTTATTCCTGAGGGTTTACTGGAGCTAATGCATGAGGACTTCAGTTAGAACTCATGTGACAGAGTTTGGTGGAGTTATAGAAGTAGTTGGTGGTGTTGTATTTAGTTTAACTCGGTTAGACTCAGTTGAGCTAGTTGTATCTAGTCTAACTGATTCATACACTAGTGAGAGTGGTGTGAATTAATTAGTTAATTAATTCACTAAATAATAACTCATTAATCAACTGAATAATACATCATTAACTACAGTGCATGGACAGTTTCAGTGGAGACCAGTGGAGAGGTAGGTGAAAGAGGAAGTGTGACTATCAGTTGTGACTATAGTGATGCATTGATTGCATCCAACACTCAGTGGAGATGCCAATGAGGATTGCATGAGCAAGGCTGGCTGAATTCGAACTCATTCAAATCCATTCTTCAGCAGGGATTGCGCAGTAGAGGCAGGCTAGCAGGTGGCATAGATCGGTGCATGGATTTGCAAGATGGGGCCTGATTAGTGTGTAGCGATTGTATTGTACTGAGAGCTTGACATGTTCATCTTTTTATGAGGATTGTTACATGATCTCTATGACATATATTATATACAGATAGTTGGGGTTTTTAGCTTCAGGATTTCCTGTTAAACAGTTGTGTTAATGTGTGTGAATTTTTATGGTTTCATGTGTGCATTGCAATTGATTTAATTTCCGCATGTGATGATCAATAGTGGAATAGATTTTGTATTGTGCATGAAGTTAAAATAGTGTGTGATCAGGAGAATATTGGATATATAACACATAAGTTATATAATTTCTACATGGTATCAGAGCGATATTGATCAGAGCAGATTGCAATTATTGAAGCGGTTGAGTTTTGTGCTGGTGGAATTCGAATTTGCATGGGTTTTATTATTGGTGTCGAAGTTGAGCATTCATTGAAATGTCTTTCAACGGATTGCGATTGTAGTATGCCCTTGATGGCAGCTCGAATTATATTTCATGGAAGGACAGGATGGAGGTGATGTTGGATGATAATGGGTTGAAGGAGTTCATAGATGCTGAAATTCCAAAACTTGCTTCTAGCGATACATCTGCACTTGACGCATGGCAAAAGAAGACAGAAAAATGTCAAAGGATTATGTTGGAAGGTGTGAAGGATCACATAGTGTCCAGCCTTCATGGTAAATCTTCTCCATTCTTGATGTGGAAAGCTTTGACATACTTCACTACTACATTTGGCGGAAATTCCGACACCTGTTTCCGACGCTTTTGACCAAATGTCGGAAATTTTCCCAAATTTTTTCCATCCCGCCCGAAACTGTCGCTATACCGACGTCTATAGAAAAGTGTCGCAATACCGACACTTAAACTAGTGTCGCAATTGCGACGTTTAAAGGAAGACGTCGCAATTGCGACACCATGGCCCAAAGCGTCGCTATTGAGACGACTCTAAACGTCGCAACTGCGACACAATGTCTAGGTGTCGCCATTGCGACGTTTGGAGGCACCGTCCTAATAGCGACGCCTTTTCCGTCGTCGGTATAGCGACAGTTATTTTCGCGCTACATAAAAATACCAAACTTATATGGGCCCTACATAAAAATTCAAAACTTATATGCGCGCTACATAAAAATGTTTCGTATTTGTCGCAATAGCTACGTTTGATATCATGCGCGCATTCGCTCTCTGCTCTTGCAGAACAGCATTTTCCCTCAGCATTTGCGCTCAGCTCTTGCAGAACAGCATTTTCCCTCAGCATTCGCCCTCAGCGTTCGCCCTCAGCTCTTGCAGAACAGCATTCGCCCTCAGCTCTTGCAAAATGGTAAGTTCTTACTGCATGCCCTTCCTCCTATAGTAGGGTTGACTCTATTTGGGTTTTTTTGGTCAATTCCATTGGATTGTGTTAGGCTGTAGGGTTCTCTGTAGATTTCAAGAGTCAAGATTCAATACCCTCTATTATCTTCATCACCCAATACAAGATTTAAATTTTTCCCAAAGAAACGCTTATTAATTTGGCAGCCATTATTTCTCCCCGCTTTAAAAACCCTACATTTAAATGAAAACAAGCATTGCATTTCAACTACAAAAATCTATTAGTGTTCAAATGTACATGTGTGCTACATTAACGTCCGATATCACGCGCGCATTCGCCCCCTCCGCCCCACCATTCGCCCGCATTCGCCCCTCGCCCTCTTGCAACAAGATTCGCCGCATTCGCCTTGAGCTCTTGCAACAAGAATCGCCGCACCCGCCCGCCCTCTTGCGCAAGCGCATTCGCCTTGGACGCCCCCGGCCTCTTCGCAACGCATTCGCCCGCATTCACCCCCCCTCGCCCTCTTGCGTAACAGCCTTTGCCCTCGCATTCGCCCCCCGCCGTCTCGCCCCCGCCCCCCGTGCAACATTCGCCCCCGCCGTTCGCCCCCTCGGGCCGAACAACATTCGCCCTCACTTCTTGCAAAATGGTAACTTCTTACTGCAGGCCCTTACTGCAGGCCCTTCCTCCTATAGTAGGGTTGACTCTATTTGGGTTTTTTTGGTCAATTCCATTGGATTGTGTTAGGCTGTAGGGTTCTCTCTAGATTTCAAGAATCGAGATTCAATACCCTCTATTATCTTCATCACCCAATACAAGATTTAAATTTTTCCCAAAGAAACGCTTATTAATTTGGCAGCCATTATTTCTCCCTGCTTTAAAAACCCTACATTTAAATAAAAACAAGCATTGCATTTCAACTACAAAAATCTATTAGTGTTCAAATGTACATGTGTGCATCACTTGTGTAGGGTATTCCTTTTCCACTTTCACATTATCCAAGAATGTGTGCAGTATAGTTCATATTTTTTTGTGATTTAGATTATCTTGAAAAAGGAAAGGTAAATTATTTCCCATGGAAAAAGAAGGTTTTCCCTTTTTATAGGTTGTTTGGACTTACGTGGAAAAATTTATGGTATGCCTTTCATATTATGTAGTTTAAATTTGAATTAACATATTATTCTACATGAAAATATAATTACCTATGTGATGTCCTTCATCACTAATTAAAATTATAGGCTTTCAATTTCCTAGACTCTAACTCATCTGATGCTAAATTCTAGGTTCTCATTGGTGGATCACTCTTCCATTGATTTCCTTTCCCTCCGGATCTTGTCATACTTTAAAAGTCATCAATGATACATATATTATTTCAGGTATCCCAAAAGGCTTTATAGTAGAACATATTGTGAAGTTTTTTTGACACTTGAGGATTCTTTTTAGAACTGCAACGTGGTCTATGTTATCGAGTTATATATCAAGCAACTTGTCCTTAATAACCACACTATGAGGTAGGTTCAACCAGTTTGAACTTGTTGGGACATAGCATATGAAGTTGTGTGATGAGTCCATATCACAGGTCTATTATGGTGAAAAAAGTGAAGACATGTAATGATAGTTATTATGTTAACATTACTATAAACATTTTCGAAATTATCCATGCTATCAAGATGTCAAAATTCCAGGCATTAGGTGTCAATACTCGTAGCTAATAGATAATAATAATAATATAAAAAAATCACAACTTTATTCTTGAAATATGATTGTTACACATTGGTAACCAAGTTCATGAGTTACTATCACCCAAAGACTGCAAAACAAACTTAAAATATAAATTAAACCAACATGAGAATCAACTAAGGGTTTCTCGACAAAATCATGCCATAACCTGGCATTTTGAAACCCAAATTTGAATCCATCATAAGTAATACAATGCAAACTCAGATGGATTTTCAATGCATGTTTGCATGCTACACTTATTCTCTGTCTAGATATCATTTTTTAAATGGAACCATTAGTCAAGCCCACGGTCCTTTTTATGTGAAAATTTTCAGCTCTATTTGAGCTCTTTTTTGCTCCACCACCTCCATAAACCAGTGTTACACGGGGTCTCGCCCCCCCACCTAGGGGTCTAGATTCCTCGCCCCCTCGCGCTCCGGGGTCTTGGGGACTTCTGAGGGATGTTTCCCTCATGCCCCCTCACGTCCCCTCACCGCCCCTTTTAGTTTATGGTTTCGTGTTAAAATTTGATGTGCCACTTAGCATATTTGAGAATCCAAGTGATTCTGATTCAGATGGTGACATGGTTGATCTTGATATATTCGTGCGGAAGTTGGATGCAGAGACTAGTGGGGCATTAACTTGAGCATTTATGCTCATTTATCAGTATGATGATATCATTTGATATTCATATGTTATGTTTTATGTTTTATGTTTCAGACATAACTTATTTGCATTTAAGTTTTATGTTTCAGACTTGAGTTGTAAACTTCAGTTTAAACTCTATTTTGAATCTTGATATAATATGTCATATGATATCTTAAACTTTATTTTCATTGTACATTGTTAGTAGTGACATTAATGATTATATAGTTACAAACTTACAAACTTACATGCATGATTGTATGATGTATGTTTTAACTTTTAACTTTTAAATTTGTTTCAATTATATGATTCCTCATTCATCGATTTGTAATTTTATCATTTATGATTTATCTTTCATGATGCAAGTGTATGATGACTGTATATACATTCCTTGCAAAAATATAGTTACATTTAAAATATTAAATTTTATAATTTTTATGACCCCGACGTCCCCCCACGTTTCCTGAAAATTGGTAGGGAGCTTTTGCATAGGCCGCTCCCGCGCTCCCTCGTCCCCTCGCTCCCACCTCCAGGGGACTTGGTGGAACATTGGCATAAACATATGCAAACATATATCATGATCTTGGAATTCCATTACATATGTATGTGCCAATGTTCCATAATCTTGCCCCATCATCAATTTAAGAAATTTCCATTGACTATCAAATTATGGAGGGGGGGAACTTTTTGCTGCAACATTTGGCTCAAAATCGGGGACCATCTTCGTATGAGGTGAATGAGAACTATAGATATTTGAAGAAGTAGATTAGTGCCTTTTCCTCTGGCCATGGAGTCATATACAGTCATCCATCACAAAATTTTGTCTTTGTTCATTCTCACCTTGAAAGTTGCAAAAAATCATGCCCTAATTGAAACGACACTAAATTTGAAAGATATAATAAAAATGCAAGCTAGAAATGCCCTATTAATACAAAGGAAAAACCTTCCTACCTACCCTAACTAAGATAAATTTTGATTGAATAGGAAACATGATATTTCCTATGGAGTTGATCCAACAACTTGTTAAATGTATGGGACTAAATCATGCATTTGATTTCCAGGGAAACATGCGCATGAAGAGAAAAAGTGCAGAATTAATGGAAAAACCATACATGCCACTTATAAAAACTACACCGAAAGGTCAAAAAATACTTAAGGCCTTAACTTAATTTGAATCCAAAAATGACAAAACAGGATTAGTGAAAACACGAGAGTGGTGTGGGTGAACAACATAAATAAAAGTGAAGATACCTTTCCCCAAGATGCCTTTGTCACCGTTGTATGAAAACATGTTTTCCTTTCCCTTTATACATGCAAGTGAATGCATTATAGGTATGGTGTTTTCCCAGAATAGGAGAAGCCTACTTAAATATATCATTTGTGGATTGAATGTTTGGGTGCCTTAATGTGCAATGACATGTTTCCAGGACTGAATTCAATGTAAGGCATATTTGAAACTCTAACTCTGTCTTCCGGTGTCTTATTAGAAATTATTTTAGTTTTCATTTTGTGTTTTCAAGTTAGATATTGTTTTCAAGTTTTTACATTTATAATTTTATTGCAATGTGGCAGACTGATCAGAGCAGTGCAGGAACAACCCCGAGACAGGATGATCGCGGAAAGAGGCCGGCGGAAGAACATGTAAAGTGCCAGCATTGCTCTATCTTTAGGTATTTTAGTTATTTACATAATTGAAATAATATTAATTTTGTTCAAATATGCAGACACCTAGCCATGGTACGCCTGATGATTCCCTCTTTGAGGAAGAGCTTTTTTTCATCCCTATCTCCAGTGTTGTTGTTGCAAAAAAAGGCACGAGATGCAACGTCGGAATTTAATGCTTTGATAGATGCGCCTCAAACACCTGAAACAGAAGAGAGGATACAACATCTTATGAGGCAGCTAAATAGATATTAGGTAATAATAAAAAGTCAAAAGGATATTTTTTTTGTTCTGCATGAGATGAATTGTGATAATTTGATTTTTAATTTTTACATTGACTAAACTAACAAAAAGTTCTTTTGTATGTAGCGTTTTCTGGCATTTGCTGAACCCGGTGTTGGTGGTAGTGGGACACAAAGGCAAGAGATTGCCCAACAACCCTCTCGTACACCTTCTACTCCTTTAGGTGCTAGCCAAGAAACACACCCTGCCCAAGCTGACACCCAGCCAACTGCTGAACGTGTTGGCAATGATGAGGCGGATATGGCCAGCTACATTATTGCGTTTCCTGGAGCTACACGTGTCAGCTCCACAGGGACCATTAATGGCACGTTGTTGGTGAACGATGAGGGTGTCCCTATAAAGCATGTACAACTCCCAGGTAAATTTTAATATTTTAACTATTTCATGTACTTTATCTAAAATATATTTATCATTATTTTTATTTTTAAATTAATGATAATATCTTCTTTTTCTTTTGGTTTTATTCTGTGTAGGAAACAATGAGTTCTACAGGATTCTGGAGAGCCATGCGTTGGTAATTTTTTGCCCAACCATACGTACAGGGTGGAATTCCCAGAATTCCAACCTGAAAAAAGAACTTCTAGATTATCTAGAAGCCCTTTTTGGGGTCGGCACATTTGACAGAAAAGCGGTGGCTCGGGTAGCCGGCAAATATTTGAAATATACCAGGGACACCTATAGGACGCAATTGCAATTTAACCCTAGATATGAGCGTCCTCTCGCAGTTTCAGAGAGTGAGTGGAGAGCACTCATCCATGACGGAAAAGAGAAAGGGGCAAAGAAAGAAGGAAAAATGCCAACTGGACCCGCAAGGTAAATTACAACTTTAATTCAATAGCTTTAATTTTCTTTATGTCTAAAATAAAAGTGTGCTACGTCATATCTGACTTCAATCTTTTGATGCTAGGTTGCATGACACCTCAAAGGCAACCAAAGCTAGGATAGAGAAAAAGGGCCATCACAAGCTCGGCCAGGGTGGCTACTTGAAATTAGCTGCAAGAATTGTAATTAAGTAGCTAAACATCTTATAATTAATTGTATCGCCTTCCAACGTTTTTGTAATCCTATCGGATATGATTAAAAATACACAATCATATATAATGTAGGGTGATGACTTTGGAACAATAACTACAGAGGAAGATAAAAATACTGCTTTCCGTTTTGGCTATCAAGCTGTAGTTGAACGTCGCAGAAGCTTGGGGCAGGTCCCAAGATCTACAATGCCTGATAAGGTAAAACATTAACCTTTCAATATTTTGGTTTTCGTCCATAAATTTAATGTCTAACAACTTTGTTTAAATCAGGGGAGCAACACTACCGACGAGGTAAATAACCCAGTTTTAGAGCCAGATGTAGATGATCCTCTCGTGCAACTTGATCATTGTAGTGGGGACCAGGCCGACAATGCTGCTATCAGTGAGGGCCGCGACGGTAATTAATTTCCACTTATAATTTTTTCTAATTATACCTTGATGGTTGTCCTTATAACGTTTTTTGTTTAAATGACAGAGAATGTTTCCCTTGAGGATCTTACCACCAGAGAGGAAGACAGGGCCACAGTCCCAACGGCGACAACTGGTGCACCAGGTAAATAATCTCATTGCAATTTTTTTTATTAATATTACCGAACTAGTTCAATGATATTTAAAAACTAATAATTAAAATTTAATATTATCTATTTTTGTAGGCGATGCCCCGTCACTGGATGAGACCAGACATCGTGACAACGCAACTAGGTCAGCGGCGACAACTGGTGCACCAGGTAAATAATCTCATTGCAATTTTTTTTATTAATATTGCCGAACTAGTTCAATGATATTTAAAAACTGACAATTAAAATTTAATATTATCTATTTTTATAGGCGATGCCCCATCACTGGATGAGACCAGACATCGTGACTATGCAACTAGGTCAGCAGTGCGGGTCGAAAGGCACGAAACAGGAGCAGAGCACGATGATATTGATGATGTAATTAGGAGCTTTAGAAATAGGAAGAAGAAAAAGAAAATTTGATAATATAAAATATTGTATTATTATAAGACAAACGTTACCATACTTGGAACGTTTTTTGCGTTATATAAAAAACTCATTTATCATACTATTTTTATGTCAAGCATTAATTACAATGTTTCCTTGCGTACTTTTTGTTGAATTGTTTTTTTACTAGTTATTGAATATTTTTTTTTATGCTCATGAAAGTAAAAAATGAAATATAGATTGGGTATTGGGGAATTGAGAGTGATGTGAGGGGGGGGTGGGGGGGGCATAAGAGCTTCCACCTTCACGTGGTTGGCCCTGTTTAGTAGAGAATAATTTATTGGAGCGATTTAATCTTGGAGCAAACCTCCCTCGATCCAGTGTAGCAACAAAAAAGTCACTGTTGACTTAGTTGCTACTCTTTCAGATCGTGGGAGGCTTGTTCCAAGTTCATGCGACTCCGATAAATTGTTCTTGAAACGAAGAGGAGCTTATTCAGGTATGTTTTGAAATTTTCAACATATGTTCTAACATTATCATAAGAATGCATCTTAGAGTAAAAAATACTACATCAATTACTTGTATTTATTGTATAGATAATGATGGATTTTGATTGACTTGGCAGTGCAGGTACAAATCCTCTTGCATCATAGCAATACAACTTGTCAACCAGGGTTATGTCCAGGATATTTTTGCTTGTGCGCTTGACCAGGTTTGCAATGTCACATTTTGTAAGTTCCTTTACAGTTCATAATTCAATATTAAGCTTGTTCATGATTATTATCTAGGTTTTTTGTATGTGTTTTTTCATCTATTTGATTGTAAGCAACTCTGCATGTTTTCTGTTGTTCACTATGATTTCTCCCATTACCACTCCCAGGATGAATCTGACTTTATTGTTACATAGGTTACTTTATTGTTACTATGATTTCTCCATTTACGATTTCATAGGTTACATCATGTAAAGTTGTCAATCTCAGTTTGGTGATGAGCTTTAGTTCTCCAGATTTGGGGCTTTTCTGATATTTTCTCCCTCATGTCATTCCTGCATCACCTCGTTGTTTGAGCATGCCAATTGTCTACCACTTGTACCAATTGGCACATGTCAATCTCTGAGTGGTGCCACATTTCAACTATTTTCAGTGAGAGTTTAGGGTTTTTCTAACATAGCTTCAGAAATCCGATTGAGTGCCTGCTTGAATATTGTCACATAATACTTATGGTTTGGATTGATGAGCATGTTCTGAATGGTTGGTTGATTCATAAGAACCACCCATAAATCTCCCTTCCTCTAACACAGAAAATAAAAATTTCTTTGACAGGAGACAGAGTTTCAATACTTTGAAAACAAACTTCTATTCCCTTCAATAACTCAAAAAAAAACTATTACACTGCTTCCTCACTGAGAGGGATTACAAAATTATGACTGCTACAAAACGCAGTGCATAAAACCAACTCACTGTCTGTTCAAAACAAACATACTCTGTCTCTAAGACACTCTGCTGTGTTTTTCCCTTTCACACTGTTGTGCATACACACTTAAAAAGTTACACTCGGTTTTTCACTTTTTACACACTGCTATGTAATAAAAAATTTACGTACTGTCTATAAAAAAAACTACCAAGCTTTTTCGACCTTTTTATTTTTATATGCCGGAACATATAAAACATATTATAATAAACCCTCTTTTTTAAAAAATAAAATTAAAACTAAATTCTATGGCCCACCTTTCATTTCGCATATGATATATATATATAACATATGTTTAAAACATATGTATATATTAAACTATCAAAACATTAAAGAACCCTTTCCGTCGGACTTCAAAAGTCTGAATAGATTGAATTTCAAACCAAATTCGAGTTCCAAAATGGGATGCTGACGTCTGCCTAATTTTAACTCGAATTCTCAATCCAATGTGCCCTATAAAAAATTCGGGTCCGGTTTTCAGGTTTTCAGATTCCCTTCAATTTCATGCGATCCAATATTAATGCTTCACGTGTCCTCCTTTTGAATTTACAAAACTGTCAGGTAAATTTCTGTTTGTTTAATTTATGGTTGGTGAATTGCGTTAATGCTGGTTGTTGTGTTTAAATACAATCCTGTACAGAAATATGGCTGCGGCCGTCTACAAAAAAAACTTGCAGGAATTTTAAATGCTGAATTAAATTTATGGATGGCGTGCAAGCAACCTCCAAAAAAAAATGTTGCTGCTGCATCCGTCCTTTTGCTGCAGCAGTTGAAGTTAAAATTCAACAGCACAGGGTTTAATAAGTGAGGGTGTAAAGGTAACTTTTTGTCGATAGTACTGGATTAAGATCATCTATTAATTTTTGTAGGGTCTTCTGGTGTTTGGGTTTTTAGTTTTGGGTTGGGCTTATTGAGTCTAAGATAGTTTTTGAGTGAAAAAATTGCTATCACGTATTAAAAAATTTTGGTTCTTTTGTCAAAATTTATGAGCTTGTTAGGAAATACAAAACTGACAATGGTTGTATCTTAAATTTGTGAAAAATAATTTGAAATGAAACCTTTTTGTTTAGGTTGTTGCAGCAGGTGCAAACCCCGTTCAAATTACTAGGGGCATTGACAAGACAATAAAGGCCCTTGTTTCGGAACTCAAAATTTTGTCAAAGGAGGTAAACACTTGCCTTTTGAGTAGGCTAGTTTTCCTTTTTGCTGATGGTTTGGTGTATCTAATTGAATTAGTTGCCTAAGGTATTTTTGGTTGCAAACTCCTTTTCATTTTTCATACGGTATTGGCCTTGTGGAATACATTTGATTGTGTGGTCTTGTTAGATCTACAACATTTGTAGTTGTTTAGTCTTATGGTCGAGGTGCACTTTTAATATGGAAATAGTTGATGCAATATTGTCATTTAATCCTTACTGCAGGGTAGCATGTTGAGAAGTTTCTTGTGAAACATTTGGTATTCAAAATGACACTTGATCCTATACGACATCATGCACTTGACTTCAAAATTCATATTCAAAGTGTGCCAGACAATTCTTGCAAAATTTCAAATATTTATGTTGTTTTAAACCATTATCTTTTTCATGTATTGGATGCTGAAAATGTGAAAAAGACTTTGGTATGAAACCAATTGGTGAATAATTTCCAACAAAACAACCACTTCCAAGACATGATTTAGAAGTAGAACATATGTACTTATGTAGCATAGAAAGATATCCTTGATGCATTGTCAATGTTTGGCTAGGGTTATTTTTTGGAGAAAATAACTCCTTATTCCTAGAATAGTGATCTTCAATACAAGTAAATGCCAGAGAAGAGAGATCATCGTGTGACGCAACAAAACTGAAATTGGACCCCCAAGGAGAGCTGGTGTGTCTACAATCGCTATGTCAGCATTTTCCCTTGGTGTACCCCGTTCTTTTCCTCCAGCCTGAGTCTTAATTGACTTCTTCTTTCTTCGGGTTTATTTATCAAATTCGTAGAATTTGATAAATAAATATTATCCACAATGGTTGGACTTTAATTTATATTCCCTACTTTATATTATCTCCAATCCTTATAACCAATGTTTAACTTTCAACACTTTGTATTTATACTCCACGTTTCTTTTTAAATAAATAACTTGTAATGAACTTTCGGCTCTATATTTCACCACCCAGCCTTACGACAATCACGCTCCAGACTTATGCTAATTATCCGCCAATCGTTTAATTAAACAATTTCATTATACTCCGGCCCCACCTATATATATCAATAACCAATCAAACACTCGTATCGTACCTGGCTATCCTCCACACACCTTAGTTAACCTCCGGGCAAGTTCAACGTGCGACCACCGTTCGATGGCCCTTCTCCAAATCAACGACTCTTGGCAATTTCGCTCGGCTTCCAACGTCGGGCTTTAACGTGCGATGGCGCGGGTTAAACGGTGGTTTTTCGGGGGTCACTTCGCCACGTGTCACATTCCCTATGGAATCGCTCACGAATAGGAAATACCGCCTACTCCGCAAAAGCGGTGCGATATGGGCAACCCGCTTTTGTGATTCCGCTCGTGGTTTTGGTAGAGGGCTTGACCACGGGTGCATGTCTGGTTCCGCTATCCTTTTGTTTGTTAACTCATGTACAATCCTCGGGTCAGGTTCCGAAAGCACAACAATTTTGTCTCTTTATTAAGCGGGATTTTAATATGTGTATTATCAAAGAAAACCAACACAAATTTTATAAGAAAATTGTTCAAAAGTCGAGCCCGCCGGACTTCAAATGGCGATAAACCATAATTCAAACCAAATTCGCATTCCAAAATAGCCTGCTGACGTCGGCCAATTTTGTGACGCGAATTTCTTATCAAATTCGCCCTAATATTTTACGGGTCCGGATTTCCACTGCGCGAGCGGCCCAAACAAAGATCCGCTCCAATCAATTTTTGCCACATGTCCTCAATAAAAACTTGCCCTGCTCCCGGCTGCGGGTGCATTCGATGGCGTTTAAGGTGATGGGACATGGATATGGCGATTTCATATCATTCGCATTAACATTTAACGTTGTTCAATTAAGTTTTCACATCAAATCTACATTAATTAATTTTTAACAATGTTCAAGATCGGACCTCCACTCCTCTGAGCGATTCCGCACGCTCCAATTTGATCCGGCCTTCGGCTCTCATTATTAATGATCAGAGATTCATTATGACGGCCGTCCTTTGATTGCATTGCAGACGGGTCGACATAAAAAATGGTGTTTAGCCATGGTTTTTCAGACAAGCCGGTTGCTGGATTACACTGTCTGGTAACTGTGACGATAAGGAGAAGTGGCCAGCGGAACTTCTGCCTAGACTTTGCTGCATATTTCCATTTCTCTCGGTTCTGTCTTTGTCTGTCTTCCTCTGTTAATTGGAATTCTGCTTCTTCGTCTCTTGTGCCCACTGCACCTGAGATTGCACCCATGCCTCGCGTGCGTCATAGGATGCGTTGCCGCAGGGGGAGCACTAGAGGTCAATCCCGGCGCGCTCCCTCCAGCACCTCAAAAGAGATGACTTCCGGCCAGTCCAGTGATTATTACTTAGGTCGATATCCAAATACTAGGAGTGGGCGGGGTCAGCTTGTAGCATCTGGCCACCGTATGGATTCCCCTGCTCCTGGCTTCCCCACCGCTAGTTCACCTTCTCCCACGACGCGCACTGCGCAATTTTCCTTTGATTGCACTCTCCACCGCCCGCGAATCACAGCTGTAGTCACTGTGGTCTTCCGCGAGGAGGCCCAAACGGAGGAAGAATGCACCCGTCCGGCGGGTCTGAGCTCGGAAAAAGCCGGCCAGCATTCGGGCCTTCGGGAGGGGAGCCGTGGCATGCATGTGGAGGTAGCACCTAGCGATCCTGGACCTTCCGAAGGATGGTGCCGAATCGTGGAGGAACCAGCGGAGGATTAGTTTGGTTAATTTGTTTTTCTTGCTTAGCAGGCCCAGTTAATTGGGCTGCTTTTAGTTTATTTTACTGTGTTGGACCTTTAAGTAATATTTTTGAATTATGTAAATTAAACGTTCAAGACTGGTTTCCCCGTATGAGGGCAGTCTTCTTAATTTTTTGATTTTTTGATGACAAATTTGCCATGAGTATGGCCAGGCAATGTTTTTGACTTCGGTGTAATTTTATTAGCAATGTTAATAGATTAACTTTACTTTGAATTCTCACATGATTAGCGTTTTTCTTGATCTGTTCAAGGATTTTGGGTACTTTAATTTGTATTTGGAACAATGGACGTCGGTACTCTATCTGTTGCTTTACTGTTCTACATACTACTATTTCACTTTATTATAGATGCCTCGGGCATATTTGAATGCTTTCTCAGATTGTCGATAATCTCCATGTGGACCGTTACTGGATTTTATATCATGTCCCTGTATGTGACATGGGGTATTTTTCTATCATTGTATGGGGTGGGACTTCCACTTTTCTGGATGGATATTTGGGTTCCAATCTTCAGATGTGAAAATGTAATGACTTCATGGACTGTTTTACTTCATATAATATATTCAAAATAGCATTTTTTTCTCTTCTGAAAAAAAAATGATTAATGTTTATCATTCTGCCTTCAAAACTAGCGATGCTGGTCTATGTTGCTGGTTTATTGATATGGTCTGATGGTCTTTTTATATTTTGGACATATCACACTCTCACATGATTAGCGTTTTTCTCTGTTCAAGGATTTTGGGTACTTTAATTTGTATTTGGAACAATGGACGTCGGTACGTACTCTATCTGTTGCTTTACTATTCTACATACTGCTATTTCACTTTCTTATAGATGCCTTGGGCATATTTGGATACTTTCTCAGATTGTCGATAATCTCCATGTGGACCGTTACTGGGTTTTATATCAAGTCGTTGTATGTGACATGGGGTATTTTTCTATCATTGTCTGGGGTGGGACTTCCACTTTTCTGGATGGATATTTGGGTTCCAATCTTAAGATGTGAAAATGTAATGACTTCATGGACTGTTTTACTTCATACAATATATTGAAAACATCGTTTTTCTCTTGTGAAAAAAAAAATGATTAATGTTTATCACTCTGCCTTCAAAACTAGCGATGCTGGTCTATGTTGCTAGTTTATTGATATGGTCTGATGGTCTTTTTATATTTTGGACATATAACACTCCTCACATGATTAGCGTTTTTCTCTGTTGCGGGATTTTGGGTACTTTAATTTGTATTTGGAACAATGGACGTCGGTACTCTATCTGTTGCTTTACTATTCTACATACTGCTATTTCACTTTCTTATAGATGCCTCGGGCATATTTGGATGCTTTCTCAGTTTGTCGATAATCTCCATGTGGACCGTTACTGGGTTTTATATCAAGTCCCTGTATGTGACATGGGGTATTTTTCTATCATTGTCTGGGGTGGGACTTCACTTTTCTGGATGGATATTTGGGTTCCAATCTTCAGATGTGAAAATGTAATGACTTCATGGACTGTTTTACTTCATATAATATATTCAAAGCATCGTTTTTTCTCTTGTGAAAAAAAAAATGATTAATGTTTATCACTCTGCCTTCAAAACTAGCGATGCTGGTCTATGTTGCTGGTTTATTGATATGGTCTGATGGTCTTTTTATATTTTGGACATATCACACTCCTCACATGATTAGCGTTTTTCTCTGTTGCAGGGTTTTGAGTACTTTAATTTGTATTTGGAACAATGGACGTCGGTACTCTATCTGTTGCTTTACTATTCTACATACTGCTATTTCACTTTCATGGACTGTTTTACTTCATATAATATCTTCACTTTCATGGACTATTTTACTTCACTGTTGTAGGGTCTTGGGTACTTTAATTTGTATTTGGAACAATGGACGTCGGTACTCTATCTGTTGCTTTACTATTCTACATATTGCTATTTCACTTTCATGGACTGTTTTACTTCACTGTTGTAGGGTTTTGGGTACTTTAATTTGTATTTGGAACAATGGACGTCGGTACTCTATCTGTTGCTTTACTATTCTACATACTGCTATTTCACTTTCATGCATTGTTTTACTTCATATAATATCTTCACTTTCATGGACTGTTTTACTTCATATAATATCTTCACTTTCATGGATTGTTTTACTTCATATAATATCTTCACTTTCATGGACTGTTTTACTTCACTGTTGTAGGGTTTTGGGTACTTTAATTTGTATTTGGAACAATGGACGTCGGTACTCTATCTGTTGCTTTACTATTCTACATACTGCTATTTCACTTTCATGGACTGTTTTACTTCATATAATATCTTCAAAACAACGTTTCTCGTCTTTTAAAATTTTAATTTTTTTTTTTTAAATTGAACCCTCCATCAGTCTACCGACGCCTTGTAGACGTCGGAACTGCGACAACCCAGCAACGTCGGAAGAGAGATAGTATGAAAACGTCGGAAGAGCGATGTTCCAAACGTCGGACCACATATCGTCGGAATTACGACATCTTCTAGACGTCGGAAGAGTGACGTCGAAAACGTCGGAAGAGTGACGTCCAAAATGTCGGACCACATTTAGTCGGAATTGCGACAGTTTACAAGCGTCGGAAGAGCGACGCCAAAACGTCGGACCACGTTTAGTCGGAACTGCGACGGTTTATAAGCGTCGGAAGAACGACGTCCAAAACGTCGAACCACATTTCACCGGAAGTGCGACAGTTTACAAACGTCGGAGGCGCGATGGTTTGTGAGACGTCGGAAGAGTGACGCCTGTTCGGAACGACGGAAGAAGTGTCGATAGTGCGACACTTTTTACTTGCGTCGGAACGGCGACGGCATGACAAACCACGGCTTGTCCGCCCCCGAACTGTCGCTCTTGCGACGACTATGTGTCGGAATAGCGACGAATTGGCCGTCGAAATTTCCGCCAAATTCTCTAGTGCTTGTTCCAAAGCAGAAGCGACCAAAGGAAGTTGGCGCTTAAATTAAAGCTCGAAAAATAAAAATGGAGAAAGGCGACAGTATACCCAAGTACCTCACAAAGTTCGTCCACTGCAAGGATGAGCTGGGAAGTGTGGGGGTTACTGTAGATGAAGAAGACTTGGTGAGCTTGGCTCTCCTTGGACTTCCGAAGAGTTGGCATGACTACGAGGACTCTGTCAATGGTCGGGAGAAACTGCCAGGATGGGAGCGACTTTGGTCGGATCTTGTGCAGGACGAGATAAGGCGGGGTACCAGTGATGGATGTTCATCAAATAATGAAGATGAATAAAATTGCGCTTTGGCTGCCAAAGCAAGGAAAGGGAAGGGAAAGAAAAATTCTTCTCAATCCGATGCGAAAGGCAAGAAGCAAGACTTGTCCAAGGTGAAGTGCTTTCACTGTCACCAACACGGACATTACGCCACTAATTGTCCACAGAAGAAGAAAAATAAGCAGACTGCTGGATCTGTAGTTGGAGAGACCTTAGCCTCACAGTTTGAGCTGTATTTTTCGCTTATCGCATGCTTGGTTTCAAGTGTGATGGGATCAGTGTGGTTTTTTGACAGTGGTGCATCTTTCCATATGACCGGAGACAAATATTGTTTAGTGATCTGGATGAAAAGGATCTTGGAGTGCACATTGAGATGGGCGATGATGGTAGATACAGTGCGACTGGTATCGGGACCATTTCCTTTGAGAGGGAGTCTGGTAAACGTGTCATATTAAAGGATTTCATGCATGTTCTAGGATTGAAGAAGAATCTAATATTTGTGGCGATGTTGGAAAACAAGGGCTATGATGTTGTTTTTAGCGAGGGAAAGGCTTTCCTGCGCAGTAAAACAACTGGTGAAACCCAGAGGATAGGGGTTCGAGTTAAGAACCTTTATCAATTGCAGGTAGATGGCTGCGCAGTTATGGCAGGCAAAGAATAAGGAGTGGTGAGCCAGGATGAGGGCGAATTGTGGCACAGGAGATTGGGCCATCTTCACCATGGCGCTTTGAAAATTTTGCAGCAGATTTCTACTGGGCTTCCCAAGGGTACACTTGCGCAGTCAGATCAGTGCAAGGGATGTACTTTGGGAAAATTTGTGGAAACCACTTTTCATGAGAAGGATAGTCGCGCCATGACGATCCTTGAGAGAATTCACACAGACGTGTGTGGACCTTTCTCAGTTGCTTCAACAGCAAAGCACAGGTATTATGTGATATTTGTTGATGACTTTTCTCGTAAGTGTTGGATCTTCTTCATGCAGAAGAATATCGAGACATACTCAAAGTTCTGTGAGTTCAAGGCACTGGTTGAGAAAGAGTAGGGGAAGCAAGTGAAATCTCTAAGGAGAGATAATGGTGGTGAATTCATCTCTGGCGAATTCAAATAATTTTTCAGTGCAGAAGGAATTCGAAGAGAACTCATAGCGCCTCATAACCCACAACAGAATGGGGTCGTGAAGAGAAAGAACAGAACGATCGTGGGTGCTGCACGGGCGATGCTACATGATCAGGGCCTTCCCATACACTTGTGGGCTGAAGCATGCAACAATGTGATTTATGTGAAAAACCATTGTCCTCATAGAGTACTTGGCATGAGTACACCCGAAGAGGCGTTTTTTGGTAAGAAGCCTGATATTTCTCATTTGAATATTTTTGGCTCACCTGTTTACATTCATGTGACGAAGGATGCCAGGAAGAAGCTGGAGCCGACCGCAGAGGTTGGGATATTTGTGGGGTACATAGAAACACCCCACAATTATCGTGTGTATTTGCCAGACAGTCGGATGTCTGTCGTGCAACGAGATATCAAATTTCATGAGGAGAAAGCCATGAAGTTGTCGCTTGAGAGGGAGTTACACTTGCATGCAGATGAGGAGCTACTAGTTCCTAAAGATGAGCCTTTGGATGTGGATCAGCCACAAGAGGAGGTTCATGGAGTGGAAGAAACCACTCATGCAGTGCCAAACATCAGAGGGTGGAAGTGCACTACAGAAGCTGAGCAACTGAATCTTGATGCAGCGCAAAATGTAGGAGCACCTACATCACAGCGCAGACAGAGACAGTCACCTGACCGATTTACTGGATACATGGCTCTGATGAGCAATTGTATCGTGACAGAACCATCTTCTTTCGAGGAAGCTGTGGAGGATCCCGCATGGGTAGATTCCATGGTGGAAGAGTATGATTCGATTGTCAGAAACAGTGCATGGGAGATTATCCCAAGGCCGGAAGGGAAATCAGTGGTAGGTTCGAGATGGATCTACAAAGTGAAGCAAGCTGCTGACAGGAGCGTTGAGAAGTACAAGGAAAGATTTGTTGCCTGGGGCTTCTCACAGATCGAGGGGATTGACTATGAAGAAACCTTTGCACCTGTCGCAAGGTATTCTTCCATACAGACCATCCTTTCTCTCTCAGCGCATATGGGTTGGCACATTCATCAGATGGATGTGAAGACTGTGTTCCTCAACGGAGTCATTGAGGAGGAGGTGTGCATAGAGAATCCTGAAGGATTTGAAATATTTAGTAGCGATTAGCATGTGTGCAGGCTCAAAAGAGCGATGTATGGGCTGAAATAAGCACCTCGTGATTGGTACACACATATAGACAGTTATTTCACTGAACTTGGTTTCGCCAAGAGTGAGGCAGATCCGAACCTATACCAAATTGTGGTGGAGGGTAAGTTGTTGATCATTGTACTTTATGTAGATGATTTGATACTAACAGGTGATGAACTGTTGATACACTCATGCAAGGTAGATCTTGCAAATGAGTTTGAGATGAAGGACTTGGGCCTCCTTCATTATTTCCTGGGATTGGAAATTTGGCAGCGGAAGGGTGGACTTTTTGTGTCTCAAGGCAAGTATGCCTGGGAGACATTAGAGAAGTTCAACATGCAAGGCTGCAAGCCTATCGACACTCCTCTTTCTGGTGGTTGGAGGAAAGAGGATGCTACGTCGGCAGAGGTAGTGGATGCCACTATTTATCGACAGTTGGTTGGTTCGCTCATGTATCTAGTCGATACACGACCGGACATATGCTATGCTATTAACCAGCTTTCACAAGCTATGGTTAAGCCTACCAAGCTCTTTTGGAAGGAATGCAAGCATGTCCTGAGGTATCTCATGGGAACATCGGGATATGGATTGTGGTACAAACAGTCGGATGAGTTGAAGTTGCATGGCTTCACGGATGCAGATTGGGCAAGGAGCCCAACGGACAAAAAGAGCACATCTGGAGGGATATTCAGTATCGGGTCTACAGCAATTTCTTGGTACAACAGGAAACAAAGATCCGTGGCACTCATTTCAACGGAGGTCGAGTACATGGCAGCAATTTTGGTTGCATGCGAGGCTATATGGATGAGGAAGATCCTGGTCGGGTTGTTCGGTTCACACTTAGATCCTACTGTGATATATTTTGATAATCAGAGTTGCATTAAACTCTCAGTTAATCCAGTATTTCATGATAGATCTAAACATATTGACATCCGGTACCATCATATCAGAGATTGTGTGCAGCGGAAGATCATGTTACTATCTTACATTCCTACGGAGGATCACGATGCATATATTCTGACGAAGGTGCTCACCAGGAGAAAATTCGAATACCATAGAGACAGGATCGGGGTGGCAGGTAATACCTATCTTTTTGAGAGGGAGTGTTGAGATTCAACAAGATGATGAGCTTAGTGAAAAGAGTCGCCTTCACTAAGTGGGCCCGCAAGCTATTTTTGGCGCAAAGTCTATTTTTAGACATGTCGATCATATTCTATGAGTTGCAGGATGCTATTTGTGGATGGTTGGTCAAGTTGAAAAAATAGATGGATTTCTATTTTTAGACATATTGGGCGGAATCTATTTTTAGATTTCCAGTCTAAAAATAGATATGTCGAATATTATTAGCTCTTAATAATATTTGGACTCCAAACATTATCTTATTCTCTTGGAGCACTTCATTTAAGTGCACAGATGTGGCACAACAGCTGACAGAAGGAATTACGCTATTCCTGAGGGTTTACTGGAGCTATTGCATGGAGGACTTCAGTTAGAACTCATGTGACAGAGTTTGGTGGAGTTGGAGAAGTAGTTGGTGGAGTTGTATTTAGTTTAACTCAATTAGACTCAGTTGAGCTAGTTGTATCTAGTCTAACTGATTGATACACTAGTGAGAGTGGTGTGAATTAATTAGTTAATTAATTCACTAAATAATAACTCATTAATCAACTGAAGAATACATCAATTAACTACAGTGCATGGACAGTTTCAGTGGAGACCAGTGGAGAGGTAGGTGAAAGAGAAAGTGTGACTATCAGTTGTGACTATAGTGATGCATTGATTGCATCCAACACTCAGTGGAAATGCCAATGAGGATTGCATGAGAAATGTTGGCTGAATTCGAACTCATTTAGAGCCATTCTTCAGCATGGATTGCGTAGTAGAGGCAGGCTAGCAGGTGGCAGAGATCGGTGCATGGATTTGCAAGATCGTGCCTGATTAGTGTGTAGCGATTGTATTGTACTGAGAGCTTGACATGTTCAGCTTTTTATGAGGATTGTTACATGATCTCTATGACATATATTATATACAGATAGTTGGGTTTTTAGCTTCAGGCTTTCCCGTTAAACAGCTGTGTTAATGTGTGTGAATTTTTATGGTTTCATGTGTACATTGCAATTGATTTAATTTCCGCATGTGATGATCAATAGTGGAATAGATTTTGTATTGTGCATGAAGTTAAAATAGTGTGTGATCAGGAGAATCTTAGATATATAACACATAAGTTATATAATTTCTACACCAACCTGCATATAGATCTGAGTATACTAAATTTTCAGAATCTGATCAGACTCAAAACATATATAAGGCATTCATTCATACCTTTTTTAGATTTACAGAACCATTATTCAGTCAGCATCATCCATCATATTTAATCACTCAAACATTGATCATATTTATGCATAATCAACTAGCAGCATATACAGTATTCAATTAACTCAGATCTACATGAAGACTTCATTGACAGACAGTATAAATATTGCAGCAATAAAAAGATAACCTCTTCATCAAGCTTCAAAAAACCCTGACTTCCATACGTGCTTTTTTTGAAACAAACCTGCATGTATATGCGCTTCTATTGTGACGAACCAGCGTATAGATCTGTAAATATTCAGGACTGCAGAAAGTTTTATATCAACATATTTACTCAGATCGTACCCTTCACTTCAGCGAACATGCACCAGATCACAGATCTAAACATCTCACAAATAGATCAAGAAAATACATAGTCATTTCAGGTCTAGAGATCCTGATCCACCATTGTATTCATAGGTGCATCATAGTTTCAGATCTATCAATAAACTGTAACCCATTCCATGCAGATATACTTCAAAGTGAAGTATTCAATTAAAACACATACACTTGCACACCTTTGCACTATGATCTTCTTCTCCTTATATAGGTTGAGCCTTTCCCAATACCGTGAGCCAAAACCACACAAGTGACGATAGTATTCTTAGACGAAATCAAATAGATGACACAGCGCTCAATACTGTGGGTTAAAACCATGTTCATGACCCTTGATATCATAATGTTAGAGCGCAAAAGGCATACGCTACTTTGCTCATTATTTTTCACATGTATACGCAACTTTTCCTGCACAAACTCGCGTATAGAACCTTAAATATGAACATTAACCATCTTCTGCTAGACCCCTTGTTAAACCATAACCATCTTCTGTTATACCTCCTGCTAAACCATTGTGCTTCTACAGAAGCCATATACTTCAGATTTTTCAAGTGAGTTTCCATCAAGGACAACATATGCAGTCTTAAGAATCATAATGCCAACAATCTCCCCCTTTGGACTTGATGACAACCATGTTGGAGTTCGATCACCACAACCTGTAGATATAAGATATAAACATTATTCAAACACCAAATACTCTCCCCCTTTGACATCAAGAGCAAAGGGCAGACAAATTCTCCCCCTGAGCACATGTTGAGGCTTCATATTTTCAATAGAATACATGACTCTATAACTCAACTGATTATAACCTTTCCTATCACCAAGGACTAAAACTTACATCAAGGATCCAACCGAGTGTAATTACATATTGACTCAACTACCCAACCAAGTGGGTTTACATATTTGAACAAGTCCATAAATTACTCAATATTACAATCTTTACATCATAGGTCTCAACATGACCCTTATATCAAATCAAAGATATGAATTTTTATAACCAAGACCAAACAATCTCAAAAAGGGAGATCATAATGAAGCAACCAACATAATGCCAACAATGCATTCTTCTCAGCAAGGAAAATTCTCCCCCTAAACATGTGCATCCTGAACACCGTCAACAACCAGTTCATCAAAGCAACTTCATCAAGGAGATAAATATCAAGAAAAGGAATTGTTAGATGAACGCCAAAATTTACCAATCAACACCTGAGAACCATAGATTGGTCTGAAATTTGACCCATAGATTTTATGACAGCAAGATCCATATGTGGTTGTATAGAGATAAACTCGCGTATATACGCGACTCGGCTTCAAGAAACCTGCATACATAATTTAATATTTCTAAAATCAAACAGATTTTATAAGTGAGGCAGAGACAACTCCCAGCTTGTGTCTGAGATATTCAAATGCTTCCCTTGGAAGAGGTTTAGTAAATATATCAGCAACTTGTTCTTTGGAGGGAACATACTCCAATTTAACCTTTTGCTCAAGTACTTGTTCTCGTAAAAAGTGATACTTGATAGGAATGTGCTTGGTTTTGGAATGCATAACAGGGTTTTTCGAGATACTGATGGCACTTGTATTATCACACAAGATAGATATCGGAGGAGAACATTTGATTTGAATATCTTGTAATGTTTTCATCATCCAAAGAAGTTGTGTGCAACATGATGCAGTAGCTACATATCTTGCTTCTATTGTAGATAAGGAAATGGAACTTTGTTTCTTAGTGAACCAAGATACTAATCGGGGTCCCATATAGAATGCACCACCAATAGTGCTTTTCTGATCATCAACATTTCCATCCCAGTCCACATCTGTGTAAGCATTAAGAGTAATATCAGCATTCTTTGGAAACCATAGACCAAAATCTTGAGTTCCTTGTAGATATTTGAATATTCTTTTTATATCCTGAAGATGTGACTCCTTTGGATTGGCTTGGAATCGTCCAACAATCCCAACTACATGCATAATATCTCGTCTAGTCCTAGTTAGATAAAGCAGGATTCCAATCATAGATCTATACTCTGGTTGGTTTACCATGGGAGAATCGTCATGAGAATTGAGGTTACATTCGGTCACCATAGGGGTGCTCACAGATTTGCAATCTTCCATCCCATACTTCTTCAGGATTTGCTTGAGATATTTTGCTTGTGAGAGAAATATGCCATATTTTTCTTGTTGCACTTGTAAGCCAAGATAATATGATAGCTACCCAAGTAATGACATTTCAAATTCTTGCTGCATAACAGAAGAAAATTTCTCACTCATGTATTTTTCATAACTCCCAAAAATGATGTCATCAACATATGCAACAATAATTAATAGTTTATCATTCTCAATTTTTCTGTATAAGTTATTGTCAGTAGATCCTTTTGTAAAACCTTGTTGTTGAAGCTATTTGTGAAGACGATAGTACCATGCTCAAGGAGCTTGTTTTAGACCATATAGAGCCTTTTTGAGTTTGAAAACAAGTTTTTCATCATTTCCCAGAATGAATCCTTCTGGTTGTTCTATATAAACTTCTTCTTCTAGGTCACCATTGAGGAAATCATATTTTACATCCATTTGATAAAATTTGAACTGTTGAAAACTTGAAAGAGCAAGAAACATTATTATGGCTTCAATTGTAGCTACAGGTGCAAATGTTTCTTCAAAGTCTATACCTTCTTGTTGAGCATACCCTTTACAAACAGGTCTAGCTTTGTTTCTAATAACATCTCCATTTTCATTTAACTTGTTTTTGAATATCCATTTTGTTCCAATAACAATGTTATCATGAGGTCTTGGAACCAATTCCCAAGTGTTATTATTTTCAATTTGATCAAGTTCTTCATTCATGGCCTGAATCCAGCATTCATCTTTACTAGATTGATTTACATTATGTGGTTCAATTGTGGATAAGAATGCTAGATAACTAGGAGATCCTACAAGAGTTCTTCTTGTTTGGACACCTTATCCCTTTTCTCCCAATATTTGAGATTCTGGATGATTCCTTTGAACATACCTGGATGGAGCCTTTTCTGATATATCTTCTTCTGGTGCTTCATTGGGTTCTCCTTCTATATTTTTTTTATTCGATGAGGGAAATTATCTATCATCATCATCTTTATTTGTTGTTATTTCCCTTTTGGGAGTTGTGAGAGACTCATCAATTACAACATCAATACATTCAACAATCTTTCGAAGTCTTTTATGGTAGCATTTATATGTTTTACTTCTAGAAGAGTAACCAAGAAATATTCCTTCATTTGCTCTAGGATCAAACTTACCAAGTTTTTCATCATTATTCTTGATAAAACATTTGCTTCCAAAAACTATAAAATACTTTACTGTGGGAAGATTACCATAACATAGTTCATAAGGAGTTTTATCACTGTTTACACGAACATGAGCCTTGTTGAGAATATGTACTATAGTATGCCCTGCTTCTCCCCAAAAGGTATTAGGAGTCCTAGATTCATCAAGCATAGCATAAGCCATTTGTTGAACTATTCTATTCATTCTTTCTGCCACACCATTTTGTTGTGGACTTCCAGCTACAGAAAAATGTCTTTTTATGCCATATTGTTCACAGAAATCAGAATTCATCTGATATGTATTCTCCTCCTCAGTCAGATATAATAAATTTGATTTTTAGATCTAATTCATTTTCAACCAAAGATTTGAAGATCTTAAACTTTTCAAATTCTTCATCTTTATGTTTCAATAAACCGGTCCAACACATTCTAGAAAAGTCATCAATGAATAGAATATAATAGTGTTCTCCACGAGGTGACTTTTTCCTTATAGGACCACATAAATCAGTATGTATAAGTTCAAGAGGCTTACTTTCTAATCCTTCTTTGGCATTCAATTACACCCTGTTTTTCTTACCGAATTGGCATGATTTGCATATGTTACTTTCAGGTAGAGTGATGTTGGGTAGATCACGAACAGCTTTGAATCTGCTAGATTTTCTTATTTGAGAGAAGCTCAAATGTCCCAATCTTCTGTGCCATAACTAGTTTTATGTAGTTTTCCTAGATAGCATTTCTATTGGCCACATTTTAATATATACGGATTGCTTGGTGTTCTTTTTCCTTTTATTTCGATTTTTCCTGTGTCAAGTTCACGAACTACACACTCTTTTGAACTAAAGACAACTTCATTTCCTTGATCACACATTTGACTCACACTCAAAAAGTTATTCTTTAATCCATCCACATGCATAAGATTGTTAGCTTTAACCTTTCCTTTTATAAAAACAGATCCTTTACCCTTAATGATAGCAAGAGTGTCATTTCCAAAAGTAACATTATTTTCCTTCTCTAATGCATTGTATGAAAGAAGTTTATTTTTATCACCTGTCATGTGTTTTGAGCATTCGCTATCAATGTGCCATTGATTTTATTCTCCTTCTACAAATAAATCTATGTCGTAGCTTTCAAATTGTAAGTCCTTCTTTCTCCATACCTTGGAACTTGTGGGCATCTGTTCTTTTGGGTGAAGTTTGCTCTTGCATTCAGATTATTCATGTCCAAAGTTATTGCAAAATAAACATTCAATTTTGTCTTGAAGATGAGAAAAGTTGTTATAAGTATTCTTCTTTATTCCTGTCTCATTTCTTTGCTTTCTTGATTCTCTAGTCATGATGGTTTTGTATGCAACACATTGAGCAACTTTATGACCAAAATTATGACATGAGAAACATTGTCCATTAAAGAAGAAATTTCTGCGATCATGGAATCTTCTATTGATGTTTACCTTTTGATTGATATTTCTGTTATTGTTCATCCTTGACTTGAAGTGGTCATGCTTTACCTGGGAATTGTCTTTGTTCTTTTTCTGAGTGGCGAAGTGTTGTTGGTTGGTTGTAGTTGCATTTAGATAGATTGTTGCTAAAGACTGAGAAGATTCATCGATATATCCAAGACATGCATTTACAAGAGGAGAGCGTTGCACCTTGATAATTTCATCTAAGGTTTCAGATCCTTTAGCAAATCTAAGATTTAAATTTTTCACTTTCTCAATTTCCTTTCTTAGACTTACTATTTCACATTCTAATTTCTCATTGTGCTTCTCCTTTTCTATAATTTGATTCTTTAGAGTATCTATGGCTATTTTTTTATCTTCCAAACATATTTTGAGTTTATTTATTTCTTCAAGAAAATCATTTTCTTCTAAAGCATGCATAAAAGTATCTTTAGCCTCACTACAGTCCTTTTCAAATTCCATGAGCAGTATAATATCTTGATCAGATTCTCCTTCTTCACTATTTGATACACCATCACTATCTTCATGAGTATAATAACTTTTTCTATTGGTAAAACGTTTCTCATTACATTTTTCTAATTCCTTTCCCTTTTCATGATTATCTTTATGAGGAAATTTAGTAGCATAATTCATCATATTTGGATCAAGGACCTATGTGATAGCTCAAATTTCAAATTGTTCAGAAGTGTGCCAAACCTAAGTGACCAGATAGATCTCTTCTTCCTCATTCTGGTGCTGTGAAAGATTCGAAAAATCGACACCATATGAAGAAGTTATCGCAGTTTGAAAAGTCCAGTAAACTACAATTTTTTTACTTTGACCAAGTTTGAATGGATTTTAGGAAATTCAAAAAGAGAATATTCCTAGAATATTATATTCAAACCAATCAAATCATGCCAAGTGGCACATTGTGTTTTGTTGGATTAACAACACGTGTTTTGATTTTTTCCAATAGGAGGTTGCCACGTGGCCCAGGAATGGTCAAAAAAAAATTTGGGTGCCGACCAGAGTCGACCCCATGACCTCTAAGCTCACACGCCCACGTCTTAACCATATGGTATGGCGGCATTTATTTAACGTTTATGTAACGTGCATATGGGGTTTTGGGGGGCCAGCCCCCCCATGTGGCCTTAGCGCCATGAACCAAGGGCTAAGCCTAAAAACCGTCGACGGTTCTGTTTAACCATTAAACTGGTCGCATGATACCGTTTAAATACCGCGACAACAAACAGTGTAGTTATCGTAACCTCCATCGGATTAACGTGTTCACATGTCATGGTTTGTTAACTCTGTGTTTGTCCCCGATAGTTACGGCTAATTAACTGCGGGTATGACGGTACATGTGCCCACACTAACCGTCCGCATTTAGTACTAGCAGCCAGGTTGGCGGAATATTTGGATCGGGCGCGTCAATTTTGTCATAATGTCGAATTTAACTAGAGTTAAACTTCAATTCTCCACATTTGGTGGAGGATTTTTAGGGGTCATTGGGAAAAATGAGTTCAGGATCTATCTTGAGCTAGATTCGACCAATTTTGGAGTGACAATAGTCAATTTAGATTATCTCATACATTCCAAACTCCTTGGTGAGGGTTGCAGAGACATCAGAGGACTTTTGAGAAGGTTTTTTCTTCATATAAGTTCAAGGGGACACTAGGGCCACTAGGGGCCAGCAGTAGTTTGAGGTCTAGCCAGGGGAGCTAGAGGCCTTATTCAGGAATCCAATAGTCAATTTTGGATGTTTCAGATGTTTTGGAACTAATGGTGTGTTTTTCAGAGCCTGTAGAGGAATTTTGAAGGCCAATATGCTTCAGCGAAGTTTCAGGGACCACCAAGGCCAGCAAGTGCCAGCAGCAGTTCGAGGCTTAGCGAGGGAAGCTAGAGGCCTTATTCAGCAAACCAATAGTCATTTCTGACTGTAATGAGAATTATGAATCTAATGGAGGAGTTTTTAGAAGCTTTTTAGGAATTATAGAGCTCTAGAAGCCATAGAGAAGTTTTCTTTGACCCCTGAGCCACGGGGTGCTGCTGGGTGTTGGAGGCGAAAACAGAGCAACTGGAGGCCAATCTTAGCGAACCAATAGTCTATTCTGAATATTTTTTTGCATTCTGAATCCATTTAATGGATTTTCAAATCCATTTGAATACTTCTAAAGGTCAAGAAACTACAGGGAAGTTTTGGGCATCCCTAAGCCAACCGTGGAGGGGGGCCTAGATTGGGGATGCAATGCTCATTTTGAGCAAATGATAAGTCCATTTTGGAGGTCTAATATGTGTTGGAGACAATAGGTGAGGTTTCAGGGACAAAAAAATAATTCTAAAGGAGTTAGTGCCATAGAGAAGCTCATTGTAGCTTAAGAGCACCGACAAAAGGAATCAATTCTAAGGGAGCCTAGATCTGTTTTCAGAGTGATGACAGCCATGACAGGGATATAACGGTATTCTAAACCCATTGGTTCATTTCAGTTAACCATTGCAGTTAATTTTGTAACTTGTAAAATAATTTTTTCCATAATCCCAAAGAGCCAAGTCAAGATGACAAGATCTCAAGGAGACGTAGCCCACGATATTCGGGTGAACTCCTAGATTAAATTTGTTGTTATGTGTTGATGTTTATTTGCTGAATTATATGGTTGTTGCACATGTTTAATTTTAGCAAAAACAAATGGACTTAAAGCACTTAAGCTAGATATTTTATTTGTTTAACTGAGTGGGACGTTCTTGAAAAGCATAACAAGTTATCCAACCCATTTTTAGATCATGTTAGTATCAAAGCACCTAATTTCTTGATTGACAGATCAATAGCTTTCTCGTTTGACTTGAAAGGTGTTTAAACAGTGCAAATAATTTGGCTGTTTGCAAACTGATTGTTGCTTGAGTTTGCTAGAGGTGAAGGGAGAGCTACTGTTAGGTAAGTCCAGAAGAGGACAAGAAGGAAAAATGTTGAAGGCATATTTCTTACCCAAAGGACCTCAAGGCAACCCTTGAAGCACAAAAGGCTTTGTTTGCAAAAGGTTGCTTGAAGAAGAGCTTGACTCTACAGCCATTTTGTTTTGAAGCTTTGTCAATTGTTTTGAAAGCTTTGTGAATTTTTTCTAAGTTCTTTAGTTCATTTTCATGATGACAACTTCTACAAGTGATGCTTCAAAATCCTCCTCCTTCATAAGATTCTTCGATGGAGACATGAAGCGAGACTTCTACATCTTGAAGGATGTGGTGCAAATTATGTTTGAAGATAGAAGAGAAAGCACTAGACTTCATGAGAAATTGGTTTCTATGAAGGAAGAGAAGGAATAAATTATTCAAAGAATGCATGAGATGGAGATGCAACTCCATGAAGCCCAAGAGGCCTTAACCAAGAACATGCGTGAAGTAGAGGTAATTCACTCAAATTTGTCTTCAGTTTCCTCTTCAGATATATGTGTTGGTTCATTTGAAAATTACACTAGAGGTATAAGGTCCAAGTTGATGTTTAAAATGGGCTATGAAGGAAAGGGTTTAGGCAAACATGCACAAGGCATGATTGATCCTATTTTGGTTGAGGAAAGACCTAAGAGGTTTGGTCTTGGTTATGTTCAATATTATGGCGAAAAATTTACAACCATGAAGGCATTTGAGACAACTTCAATAAGAACTTTTGTTCCAAGTTCTAAACCACAAACATGTCAAGTTTGTTTTCAAGTTGATTTCCATTGTTTAAGCCTATTTTGCATCAAGAAGATTGTAGACATGCGGCTTATGGTGAGCATGAGAGTTCAGACAGTTTTCAAGACATAAACACTGATGTTAGTCTTCAAGAGAAAGCTGGAACCTCTACTAGTTCATCTCCTCATGAAGGTAAAAAATATAGACATGCAAAGCAGCAATTGCGGTATAATTCTTCCCATAGTCAAGTTGATTATGTTTCTGCAAGGCATGACAATTCTGCATGCATGAAAGGAAGAAAGAGTTGTTGTGCATATTGTGGTATGTTTAACCATGATGTTTTGAGATGTTGGAAGAGGATGAAGGCATACAGGAAGCAGTTAAGGAAAAGGAAACTTTCAAAGAAGGTGCATAATACTTGCACACATTTCTAGAAGAGGGGAAATGTTGTTTCCCAATGTTGGACATTGCATCCAACTAATCGTCCCAAGAATTTGAGGCAAGAGGAAAGAAAGACTGGAAAAAGTGGAACCAAATATTCCATCATTGATGTGAGAACAAATGTTTCACATGAAGAATATTTTCAGCAGCAAAAGTCGTCGTGGAAGTGGCTTGGTAAGAAGTCATTTGACTTCTTGACACAGTAAGACATACACTCATTTGTACATATGCAAATTTTAGTCAAGTATGCATGTTTTTTGTTTTAATCTCACATTTGTTTGAGCCACCTTGGATCGATGATCAAGGAAGCGATGTTCAGCTACCTTCTGTAAATTTCTCGCCAGAAATTTCTAAGTGAGTTCAAGGAATACAATTCTTGACAGGAGGAAAAGAGCATTCAGGAAGGGAAGTGTCGACTACCTTCGAGTTGTGGTTCAAAAGAACTAAGCCATGAAAGGAAAGTGTATGGAGGCTGAAAAGAGAGGGTGTTGTACTCTCATCTACTATATAGATCAGTATATTAGTCTTTTGGGGTCCAAAAGATTCTCAATGGGGAGGTGTGATCAGATTTGGATCAAGGACCTAAGTGATAGCTCAAATTTCAAAGTGTTCAAAAGTGTGTCAAACCTGAGTGACCGGATAGATCTTGTCTTCCTAATTTCATCACCACGAACGGTTCGAAAAAACAACACCGTATGAAGAAGTTATCGTAGTTTGAAAAGTCTAATAAACTGCAATTTTTAGACTTTGACCAAGTTTGAATGGATTTTGGGAAATTCAAAAAGAGAATATTCTTGGAATATTCCCTAGAATATTCCCTTTTTGAATTTCCCAAAATCCATTCAAACTTGGTCAAAGTCTAAAACTTGCAGTTTATTGGACTTTTCAAACTGCGATAACTTCTTCATACGTTGGAATATTCTTGGAATATTCCTTGGAATATTTCTAGAATATTCCTCGAAATATTCCCTGGAATATTCCAATTGGACCAATGAAATCATGCCAAGTGGCACGTTGTAGTTTGTTGGATTAACAACACATGTTTTGATTTCGGCCAATAGGAGGCTGCCATGTGGCAGGCCCAGAGGCCACCACATGGCCCAGGAATGGTCAAACAAAACCTTTGGGTGTCGACCAGAGTCAACCCTGTCACCTCTAAGCTCACACGCCCACGTCTTACTGTCAGGATATTCCATGGTTCTTAACCATATGGTATGGAGGCATTTATTTAATGTTTATGTAACGTGCATATGGGGGTTTGGGGGGGCAACCCCGAGGGCTAGCCCACCCGTGTGGCCTTAGCGCCATGAACTAAGGGCTAAGCCCAAAAATCTCCGAAGGTTTCGTTTAACCGTTAAACTGGTCGCATGATACCATTTGAAGACCGCGATAGAAAATAGTGTAGTTACCGTAACCTTCATCGGATTAACGCGGTCACATGTCATGGTTTGTTAACTCTGCAGCTGTCCCTGACAGTTACGGCTAATTAACCATGGGTATGATGATACATATGCCCACACTAACCACCCGCATTTAGTGCTAGTAGCCAGGCTAGCGGAAGATTTGGATTTGGCGCGCCAAGTTTGGCATAATGCCGAATTTAACTGGGGTTAAACTTCAGTTCTCCACATTTGGTCACGGATTTTTAGGGGTCACTGGGCAAAATGAGTTCAAGCTCTATCTTGAGCTAGATTAGACAAATTTTTGAGTTCCAATAGTCAAGTTCGAATATATCAGACATTCCAGACTCATTGGTGAGGGTTGCAGAGACATCAGAGGACTTTTGAGTAGGTTTTTTCTTCAGAGAAGTTCAAGGGGCCACCAGCAGTTTGAGGTCTAGCCAAGGGAGCTAGAGACCTTATTCAGGAATCCAATACTCAATTTTGGATGTTTCAGATGTCCTGGAACTAATGGTGTGGTTTTTAGAGCCTGTAGAGGACTTTTGAAGGCCGATATTCTTCAGTGAAGTTCCATGGGCCACCAGGGCCAGCAAGTGCCAGCAGCAGTTCGAGGCCTAGCCAAGGCAGCTAGAGGCCTTATTCAGCAAACCAATAGTCATCTCTAACTGTAATGAGAATTTTGAATATAATGGAGGAGTTTTAAAAAGATTTTGAGGACTTCTAGAGCTCAATAAGCCACGGAGAAGTTTTCTTTGACCCCAGAGCCAGGGGGTGTCACCAGGTGTTGGAGGCGAAACCGGAGCAGCCGGAGGACAATCTCAGTGGACCAATAGTCTATTCTGACTATTTTTGGCATTATGAATCCATTGAAGGGATTTTTAGAGCCATTTGAAGACTTCTGAAGGTCAATAACCTACAAGGAATTTTTGGGCAGCCTTGGGCCAACCGTGGAGAGAGGCCTAGATTGGGGATGCAGTGCTCATTTTGAGAAAATGATCAATCCATTTTGGAGGTCTGATATGTGTTGGAGATAGTAGGTGAGGTTTCAGGGACAAAAATATAATTCTAAAGTAGTTAGTGCCATAGAGAAGCTTATTATAGCTCAAGATCACCGACAGTTTCAGAGTGATGACAACCATGACAGGGATATAATGGTATCTAAACCCATTGGTTCAGTTCAGTTAACCATTGGAGTTAATTTTGTAACTTGTAAGATAATTTTTTCCATAATCCCAAAGAGCCAAGTCAAGATGACAAGAGCTCAAGGAGATGTAGCCCACTATATTCGGGTGAACTCCTAGATTAAATTTCTTATTATGTGTTGATGTTTATTTGTTGCATTATATGGTTGTTTCACATGTTTAATTTCAGAAAAAACAAATGGAATTAAAGTACTTAAACAGTTAAAAAACATACACCTATTTCAAGTATAGATTCCGAAAAAAGTCAAGTATAAGCTAGATCTTTTATTTGTTTAACTGAGTGGGAGGTTCTTGAAAAGCATAACAAGTTATCCAACCCATTTTCAGATCAGTAATGACCAACTCTTGCACAAGCAAAACATTTTAAAGGAATCTTACCTCTGAACCTTCCAGTGCCAAGTTGAAGTTTTTTTACAAAATTTATCTCATCTTCTTCTGATACATACCCTGATTCTGTTTGTTCTTCCTTTTCCTTGCCTTTTACAGTAGCTCTAAAATCATCTTCTTTGACTTCATATGGACCTCCAATCCTCATTTCACACGCAGTCAGAATCCCATGAAGTTGAACAATAATAAGAGTTTTTAGATCCTACTTCTCTTCAATAGCAGACACTTTTGACTCGAATTTAGGAGTCAAGGATCTTAAAAATTTTTATGCTAGAGTGTTGTCACTTATGACTTCACCCAAATTTCTCATACGATTTACAATCTCATCTAGATGTAAAAAGAAACTAGCAATACTTTCATCATTATGCATTCTGAGTTTTTCATATTGAATTCTGAGAGTTTAGAGTTTATCACTTTTTACCTTGGCATCACCTTCATAGCTTAGAATGATTTTGTCCCATATCTCCTTTGTTGTATTTAACTACATAACTTTGACAAATTCAGATTCGGTCAAACTCCCCAATAACGCATTAACAGCCTTTGCATTGGTTTCATATTTCTTCCTTGATGTTGGATCTGCTAGAACTGAAGTTGGATATTGGTAACCACCTTCAACTATAGCCCAAACATCTGCTCCAAGAGACTGAAGATAGGATATTGTCCTTGTCTTCCAAAAGATTAAATTGTTTCCATTGAAGAGAGGAGGTTGGATAGATGTTGTCCCATCTAGATTGCACATTTTAGATGATCTTCCTTCGAGCGATTAAGCTTCTTCAGAAGGACCTGCTCTGGATCAACACCAATAGCCATAACCCAAACTTTAAACAGAACAGTGAGATCACACTTTGTCAGAAAAGTATTGATATCTAAGTCATCCAGTCATACTTTTTCAGATTTACAAAACCCATATTCAGTCAGCATCATCCATCATATTTAATCACTCATAAATTGATCATACTTTTACATAATCAACTAGCAGCATATGCAGTATTCAATCAACTCATATCCACATGAAGAATTCATTGACAGACAACAGAAATATTGTAGCAATAAGAATATAACCTCTTCATCAAGCTTCAGAAAACCATAACTTCCATACGCGCTTTTTCTGAAACAAACCCGTGTGTATACGCGCTTCTACCATGACAAACCAGCGTATAGATCTGTAAATATTCAGGACTGCAGAAATTTTGAGATCAACATAGTTACTCAGATCATACCATTCACTTCAGCAAACATGTGCTAGATCACAAATCTAAACATCTCACAAATAGATCAAGCAAATACATAGTCATTTCAGGTCTAGATATCATGATTCATCATTTTATTCATAGGTGCATCATATTTTCAGATCTATCAATAAACTGTAACCCATTCCATGCAGATATACTTCAGAGAGAAGTATTCAATTAAAACCCATACACTTGCACACCTTTGCACTATGATCTTCTTCTCCTTATATAGGTTGAGCCTTTCCCAATACTATGAGCCAAAACCACACAAGTGTCGATGGTATTCTTGGACAAAATAAAATAGACGACACAGTGTTCAATATTGTAGGTTAAAACCATGGTAATGACCCTTGGTATCATAATGTTAGAGCACAAAAGGCATACGCTACTTTTATCGTTCTTTTCCACGTGTATACGTGACTTTTCCTACATGAACTCGCGTGTAGAACCTTAAATATAACATTAACCATCTTCTGCTAGACCTTATGCTAAACCATAACCATCTTCTGCTAAACCATAACTATCTTCTTCTAGACCTCCTGCTAAACCATTGTGCTTCTCCAGAAGCCATATATTTCAGCTTTTGCAAGTGAGTTTCCATTAAGGAAAACATATGTAGTCATAAGAATCATAATGCCAAAAAATGCTTGGAAAAAAAAATGGGGCGTCAAATGCCTCATCATCCCCCAAGAATTCTCCCCTACCTGATAGAGGTCATGTTTCTTCCTAAGGTAAAATCAACGATCCATTTCCTTTGGGAACTGATTTGAAAATTTGGAACCAGTAAAGGAAGATGGGAAAATACAAGAATAAAATGATCAAGATAAATCAAATGAAATCATTTATGCAAATGAGGAGAAACAAAAAGTAGATATACCTCCCTTAAAATTCAATACCATCTTGGAAAGGAATGATTTAGCCTCTGAATTGGAAGATGAGGAAGTGTTCTTCTCTCCAATAACACAACACACTCATCAAGGGCCCTTCTCAATGGGATGAGAAGGTGAAATATCATAGGAGGAAATATAAAAAATAATAGGGACAAAGACACCCCACTAGAGGAGTTGGGAGAAAATCCAATATGGATCTTATGAAGGAACAACCATGTAAAGATAAAGAAATAGGAGTACAAATAAAATCCATTGTGGCCCTCATCGAAGGGTAAAATACATCAAGAAAAGGAGGACATCTCCCCTTGTTCACAGGGGCTCCAAATCTCATAGTAAATAATCAAGATCATATTCTATAATTACGGGGGATTAGGCTCAGAGCAAATAATTTCAAAAGTAAATATTTTGATTAAACAGGAGAATCAATCAATTATATTTCTTCGGGAGATCAAAATAGGGGATCAAGAGATTCTCCATAAAATAAAATCTATATGGCATAGTAGTAACTTCCAATTTGTAGGATCACTAGGTGCATCTAGTGATGTGTACTTTGTGCGGGAAAATCTATTTAATTTTCTTTTGATTGAAAACACCTCTCATTGATTAGCCATACAACTACTTCATATTCCTAGTTAAGAGGTATCATATATTATAAATATTTATATGCATGTTTGATATCAAGAAAAAAAATTTGTTGGACCTATCTTTCCATCCTAAAAGATTCAGAATGTAGTAAGCATATTATTTCTGGGGGATATTTTAATCTTACTCTCCATCCTTGGAAAAAATGAGGAGGGACTCTTGTCTAAGGTCCATTTTGGGAATATATGAAATATTTTATATCTTCTTTAGAATTTATAGTTATCAAGTTGACCTCAAGAAAATACTTATGTAAAAATAAATGAATAGGGCTTGGTCATATTTTAACAAGATTAGATCGGTTTTTAGTGGACAAATCCTATCTTGAACAAATAATTTCTCTTTCTTCAAACATTACGACATGGGGAGGATCACATCATAGGCTTGTGTACTTGTAACTTCTTCTAGTGATGGACTACATACCATTTCCCTTTTATTTTAATCCTCTTTGGTTCCACCACCCATAAGTATTTGCGTAATCACTTCTATGTCGAAAAAGTAGGTTAATGGCTCCCCTATATTCATTTGGGAATATAAAATAAAAGATCTCAAGTAAACCTTAAATAAATGGGAAAAACATAATAATGTAAACAAAGATAAAGAAGTAAATTAACATAAATCAAATTTGGAAAATATCCATAAAATCCTAGATTCAAAGGAAAATATCTCTTTGGAACATTTGTAAGAAGAGAGAAAGGATTTTGACTTGTATCATAAAGACTTGAAACATTAGGAGATAATGTGGAATATTAAATCCATAAGCCTATGGCTCAAAGAAGGTGTCCAAAATACCAATTTTTTCATAACCAAGAAAAAATGAGGCAATGGAAAAACAACATTGATTATATAATAGTGGAAGGAGACACTATATCATATTATCCAAAATCTAAATAAATAACTAGACAATACTTTATCTCCTTATATAAATCCTCTAGGGAGAGAGACATGTGGATAGTCCAATATGCATTGGAGCACATTCCTCAACATATTTATGTGGAAGTTAATGAAGCACTTATTAAACCCGTTTTTGAAGAAGAAGTATGGAATGCTCTAATTTCCTTTGGTCCTGATAAACCACCCGGCCCGTATGGGTTCTCTCCTCATTACTACCAAAAGTGTCGGGAAATAATAAAAGTGTATTTATGTAGAATGATAAATTACTCTTTCAAGCATGGATACATAGGTGGAGTAATGATCCAAGTGGATATTGGTGGCCACCCACCTATTCCACTCATACCCCCATCATTATTTATTTCAGTTTCCTTAATTGTAGCACAACTTACTATTTTTGGCAGTTTTTCAGGTCCTAAACTTCTAGAGTTATTTTGAGGGCCTAAAAG